>ML301416.1:0-56348 GCA_005239505.1 Nicotiana paniculata
AAGTGAGCATGAAATAATATATCAACCTAGGACTGCAATCAAGTCTCAGATCTTAGCTGATTTGGTCGTTGAATTTAGTAATAGCATTGTCCCTGAAGTGAAAAAAGAGTTACAACTATTTAACGGTGCTAATCCGGGTCTATGGACCCTATTTACCGATGGTTCTTCCAATATAAAAGGTGCCGGCTTAGGCATAGTCTTAATGCCACCAACGGGTGAAAAGACACAACAGGCTATCAAATGTTATCCTATAACTAACAATGAAGCAGAGTACGAAGCTGTCATTGCAGGACTAGAACTCGCACGAGAACTTTCAATTGAGCAAATCGTAATCAAAAGCGACTCCTAACTGGTAGTAAATCAGATGCAGGGAACTTACATCGCTCGAGAGACTCGGATGCAACAATATCTGGAAAAGGCACAAGAGCTCGTGAGAAAATTCAAAACATGGAAGGTAATACAAATACCTAGAGAGGAAAATGCAGAAGCAGATGCATTAGCTAACCTCAGGGCAGTCACGGAAGTAACAAACAAAGACAATGCAATTTTCGTTCATTTATTCCATTCAGCGATCGACCAGGACAGAAATGAGGTAGCTTTCAAAACTTTAACCTGGGATTGGAGAAACGAAATCTTGAATTTTTCGCAAAATGGCACCATACCTGAAGACAAGAAAACATCTCAAGAACTTCGCCGCAAAGTTGCACGGTACTGCCTTATTCGCAACTCATTATATCGCAAGATGTTCAGAGGGCCCCTAGAAAAATGCATGGGACCTAACCAAACAGAGTTTGTGATGAAAGAAGTCCACGAAAGACACTGTGGAAATCACTCAAGGGCGAGATCCTTGGTAAAAACCCTAATCAGAGCTGGATACTATTGGCCTAAGATAGAAGAAGAGGCCGAGAACTTCGTATCCAAATGCGACAGATGCCAAAGGTTTTCCAATACATGCATCGACCTGTGAAATTATTGAATCCAATAATATCCCCATGGCCCTTCATGAAATGGGGTATGGACATAGTGAGACCTCTTCCCACAGCTAAAGGACATGTACGGTTTTTACTCTTGCTAACCGACTATTTTACAAAATGGGTAGAGGCAGAAGCATTCAAACATGTTCGAGAAAAGGAAGTTAAAAGCTTCTTATGGAAAAACATAATATGCCGTTTTGGGATACCAAAGGAGATCGTGTGTGATAATGGCCCACAATTCATAGGCTCGAAAATTGCAAAATTCTTTGAAAGCTGGCAAATCAAACAGATCACTTCAACGCCATACCACCCTGTGGCTAATGGTCAAGCTAAGTCAACTAATAAAGTCATCATTAACAATCTAAAGAAGCGGCTAGATAAAGCCAAAGGAAATTGGCCTGATGAGTTACCAGCGGTACTATGGGTATACAGAACAACTTCAAAAATAGCCACGGGAGAAACTCCGTTCGCGCTTGTCTATGGATCAGAAGCCTTAATACCTGTGGAATTGGTGAACCAAGCATAAGGTTTACAACAACCACGGAGGAAAAAAACGACGACGAATTGAAGACCAATCTGGACCTGCTCGAACCACGGAGAGAAGCAGCACTAATACGGATGACAGCTCAAAAACAAATCATAGAGCGTTATTACAACCGTAAAGCTCATCTCAGATACTTCAATATTGGGGATTTCGTCCTAAAAAAAGTCTTTCAATCAACGAAAGAAGAAGGCACAGGAAAGCTAAGTCCGAGGCATCGCTGGGAAGGGCGCCTACGAGCTGGAAGCTATGGACGACAGAATCCTACCAACAAGTTGGAATGTCATCCACTTGAAGAAATACTACTTCTAAACAAAAGAAGTACCTCCGGTCAGGTATCACAAGTTCGATTTTATATTGAACATTTAAAATTTTACTAACCTTTTTAGATGATAGGCATAAAGCTAACCCATCACCAGATGATGATATTAGACCTGCAAAGACACTAGGAAGTAACTGAATTCCCGGTCTAGGTTTACACTTACGGATGGACGTTTTAAAGGGTTAAGCGGTCATCATCTAAAAACTATATACCTTCGAGTCCCGTATGTTTTTCCTTTTCAGGAAAAGGACCACAAGGAAGGAATAGTCAAGTGCTCGAGATTTCATTCTTCAAAGCTCAAACACTTGAGGGATTATACAGTATGGAAGGCAAAGACGAAGCAAAATAGTCTATCAAAAAGTCAAAGCTCGAGCATGAAGATCCATCTACCCAATAAGTCAAGTGATACGAGCGAACTCGAAAGAGCCAAAGACTCAAACACAAAGCCTAATCCAAAAAACTTATGAACATGTTCAGGTTAAAAGGAAAAATGTTAGCGACGAGGAAGAAGTGCGCATCTTTGTACTTATGGATAAAAGATCATCATCATTGTACTTGTCACACCTCCTTTTTCCACCACCACCCCCCGAATGAATGAAGGGGTAATAAGGGAGCTTGACCACTTTAAGTGACATTATTCGGATTTGGGATTTATTATTATTTTTCAGATTCGCCACCCAGATTTTTTACAGTGTTCCGGGACACTATTTATTTATTGAAATCCCAAACCGAGGAAATTTTGACTCTGTTTAAAATGTCTGCGAACCAGAAATTCGGATAAGGAATACTGTTAACCCGGGAGAAGGTATTAGGCACTCCCGAATTCTATTATTCTAGCACGGTCGCTTAACTATTAATATTTGACATAATTATCTAATTGTTTACATATTTTAAACCTATTGTGCTTTTTTACCTTTCAAAACCGCTTTTAGCATTTATGGAAATTATTTGAACAAGTCGCGATGTCGCGCACTAGTTTGTTTTGTACATATTGTAAATCGCGCCACGTGAAACGCACCTGCGATTTACAACATGTTAAATTTTATTATTGTTTTGAGTTAAAGTCGGGGACATGAGTTGCCACACCTGAGTGTAGATTATATAGTCAAGACTATGGTCGTGACGGTTTTGAAAATCCCTATTTGAGGCGATATTCAATTATTCTCTAAGTTTTGGGATTTTTATCTAAAAGAGGTATTTTTAACTTACGGGATATGTATATAAACCAATTTGGATATTTATGGATTTATCTTAGAACAAGTCACGATGGCGTGCACTTGTTATTTTTTGAACACATCACAACCACGTCACATGAAATGCATCCGTGATTGCTACATGCTTATTTTTATTATTGTTTGAAGTTAGGGTCGGGTCACATGAAATGCACACCCGAATTGGGGATTATATGTCACGACCATGCCACGGGAACCGTACCCATAGCCGTGATGATTTATTATTCGTGCGTCAAACAAATTTTACAATTTCTAAATCACTTTATTGAAATAATTTTATCTACAGTAATCCCCAAATCAATTATAAATCATAACTTATTCAACTTCTAACAATCCAAACCAACTAATAGTCTGTTCACGTCATAAAGAAGTTTAAGCTAACAATTTCACTACGACAAAAATGATACAAAATGAAGTGAAGTCCAGGGATTACAAAGATAACACTAAGACAGTACACAATGTGAACTTTTCATTGAAAATATTATGTCTATTACTAACAAATCAATGAAACAAAAGTATCAAAAGATTAACATGGCTAACAGGGATTAGATTAATTACAGAATAGAAATTTCAATTACAGACCCACAAACACATATATCCACCCTATTACATGAATAATTATTCATTTATAGTGGCTAAACATATAAACATGAGAAACTTTCCAATTACATGGCTACAGATTTCACTTGGGAAGACGTTAATCAAACACGACTAAAGAAATTATACATTAAGCAACAAGATCATCTATTATGTGATATTAACTAACATATTTTTCATTCATGAAAATTGTAGCAAATTACATATAGGCATAGCTCATACCTGGATTACCAAAAATAACAGCAAGGAGAGAGATGGAGCTCAGTAATTCCACAAGACAACTTGGCAGCAACAAAATTTTAACAATAGCAACATTAACTCCAATGATCGGACTCATGTTTCAGCTTCAATCCATGGTTTTTTTTAAATCGAAATCAAGAAGAAGAAGAAGAAGATGTTGTTTCAGATTTGAGAGTTTCCCTTTTTATCGTTTGTTGCTATGTGCTTGTGTGAGAGTGAGGAGTGAATGACATGGTTATTGTGTGTGTGTGTGTGTCGTTGGATGAGGAAAATACACTTAGGGAGAATTGATTTTGGGGAGTTGGGGAAGGCATCTCTAAGGTGAAGAGGATTGGTCGCTGATTTTTCATATGGAGAAGGCAGGGGAGGTCCGCCATTTCTGTTCAAGAGGTGAGGGTCCGAATTCCTTAGGTCTATCCTCTATCAAATTAGGTCTAGGTTTTATATATAATGGGGGAGGGAGATGGATTAGCCTAGGATACATATAGGGGCTTTGGACTATTTTAAAAATTGGCCCATTTTCCTTCTTCTTTCTATTTCAAGATTAACCACTTAAACTATCATAACACTTATAATTCAATTTGCAAAATTAACCCTTTTAATACTTTACTTATTAATTAATTAATTATCTAAAAATAAATCATTAATTTAAAATCAAAAGCTAAAAAATATATAAAATGACTCTGTGTGTTTGTGTGTGTGTATATATATATATTGTGATTTTCCCTTTGATAATGCACTTAACTACATAATTAAATCCTAAATGCAATTATAAATCTAAAAGACTAAAAAATTAAGAATCGAACGATATTTATGATTTACGATATTCCTAACGTGCCTAAATAATGTGAATAAATGCGAAATCAACCTAAGGAGAAAACTCCTAAAATTCATGAAAACACAAAAAACTATTTTTGAATCATTTTTAGGAGTAGTTAATATGCGGGGCAAAAATTGGGTGTTCACAGTAGTCATTCAAAACTGTTGTAACTAAAAACAGTTACGAAATCATGTACTCGTATAGAAAACAGTTATCAAATAAAACAATTACGGATGAAAGATCAAAATCCTTGTACTTGTTCAAAAAACTGTCATCAAATAAAACAGTTACGGATGTACGAGCATTTCCCTCATGCTTATTGAAAATTGTTGTCAACAAAAACAGTTACGGGTGAAAATCCCAACTTGAATAAAAACTGTTACGGACGAAAAATAGTTTCTCTCTTGTATTAACTCGAAAAAACAGTTACGGAATACAAGTGTATATCAAATCTGTTAAAAGAAAACAGTTGCAACATGAGTTTTAAACGATAATCAAACATATGTAAAATGTTGTGAAAGTTCAAACAAAAAAATTTCCTCAGAAACATTCTTAAACATGTGAAAATTTTCTATCACTCTATTGCATTATTACACATTTACAAAATTGAGACGTCTTCTTCATTAAGTGTCGATCAAAAAGGGCTCTCTTTCATAAATTATGCCTACTACAAAAAGGCACACATTTTATATGACACCGTGCCTATTACGAAAAGGTGCGAGTAATCTAAAGCATTCTATATGCAAAACTCACAGGTAAAACTAAAACCTCAAAAAATAAAGCATGCAAAAGACTTAAAGAGTGAAACAGAAACTCAATGAAAAACAAAAATCATACTTGCATTAATATATTAAAACGACTAAGTAAAAACTAAGTATTAACTTATACTTAGCCATATAGAGTTTTTTATACATTAAGGTGCCCCTAAGTTGTCATTTGGGGACTTTAAGAGATCCAAGTTTACCCCCGATGGGACTGGGGGTAATCACCAATTGAGACAAAAAGGAAAAAAAAGAGGAGGAACCAACTTCTTAAACTTCATCAGGAGGGGGGTTGACTTCACTGGCAGAAGGAGCAGGAGCGGCTTGGGTCGAAGAGACTTGAGAAGCAGGAGCCTCACCTTCAGGTAAAGAGATATTCTGACCTTGTTGAGCCTTCTCAATGGACTCCTTGATTTTTGCAATCTCAGCATTAAGGTCGAAACCCGCTCGGCTCATTTCAGTCAATATGTCGAGGTGAGATTTCATATACGCCCAACTAACATCGACAGCTGTCCTATCTTCAAGAGCTTTGTAATATTTCCCCCATAGCATAACTTCATCTCTTAGTTCATCCCTCTCAGTCACAAAAGCATCATTAAAGGCCCTTAAAGGAGCGGAAGACCTTTCTAGGAATTGAACTTTCTCCAAAGAGTTGCGTAGATCCTCCTGGGTCTGAGTAAGAGATTGCACAAGTTCCCGAATAATCCTCCTTTTGGTCTAGTAAGGCCTTCAAACTCCTAACCTCTTCAGAGGCACGAGATAGCTGCTCCACGAATGAGGACTCTAGGACGCTCTTATCCTTGCCTGCCTGATCAGAGGATGCCTTCTCAACGGCCAACTTTGCCGTCATGATCCTCACTTGCTGCTCCAAGGTACATTTTTCTTCTTCTATGGATTCCATGTCGAGACTTAAGCTTTCATACTGTTCTTTCCAGTTACCTGCTTCAACATGCCACTCCTTTACTTCTTGCTCCATATGAGAAATCCTTTTCATAAGCTTCGTGCCTATAATATTGATCTACAAAAGGAAATCAATCAGATATGATACGTACGCCTACAAGAATGAATGAAAGAAAATACATTCTACCTTTAAAGAAGTATGCATGATCTCATTAGCCTATGTAAGGGAACTGTAGCATCCAGTTTAGCTCTCCCTGTCGGACCTATCAACAGTTTCAACCATACCTCAGGTTGGCCAGACTTTAAAGAGGCTACCCTCTTCCGGAACTTCTATCATCACCTGCCTCATCTCCCTGCTGGAAGACCCCACTTCTGAAACAAAAGCCGTGGAAGTAGGAACAGATGCATAAGCCACGGGCAAAGAAGTCTGAGGAGCCGAAAAATCCACGGGAGAGGGAGCAAGAACAGGAGCAGGAATAGGCAGAGGGGAAGGAGAAATAACTGGAACAATGGAGTAGAGTTCTCTAAGAGAAGGAGATAAAACAACCAGGGGAGCTTCATCAGCAACAAGATCAAATACTTCCTGGAATAAATGATCAACAGAATCACAAACGGGAGAGGGAGAAGCATCCTCAAGGGCAGAAAATTCAACTTTCGGTACGGAAGGATCAATAACAGGTGTAGACTCGTCGTCTGAGACCACCTTCCTTCTGCGTGACCTATGGATTAAGAAGCCCTGTTCTTCCTCCTCTTCTTTCGAGGTCCTTGACCCACCTGATTTTCTCTTTGAAGAAGAATAACCTGAAACGATCTCCTGGGCCTGAGCTAGGGATAACTTGGGAACAGATGCGGATGCAGAAACTACACGAGCAGGAAATCCTGTCAAAAGGAAAGGATTAAATAATGCTCAAAGGGAGAAACAAGTACAAACAAAAACTTCACTTACCATGAGTCTTAACTTTCCAACCAAACCTCTTAAAGGGGTACTTCCATGAACGTTCTTCCAATGGAGCGATTAACAAAAGCTTTTCTACCTAATCTCTGAAATCGGAGACATTCTCAACGGTTCCCATGATTGCTGCAAAAAGAAGAAACATCTACAGTGTTAGTAAAACATCTAAAGCAAAAAGCAAGGAATGTGAGCTAAAATGTACTCACGTGCACGATTCCACTTCTCAGGGAAGGGAAGATTTTCTTCACCTACTAAACCAACCGTAGGCACAACAACATATCGAAGGTACCAACCTCGATCCTTATCATCTTCAGAAGTCACTAACACCCTTTTACTCCTAGCAGCCAGGGTAAAAATTCCCTGACGAAATAACATTGGGGAATAGAGGTGAATAAGATGATGAAAGGTAAAGGGGATCGAAGCTAGGGTAGCCAAGTATCTAAAACAGGCAACGACTCGCCATACAAGAGGACTGACTTGTCCCAAGAAAATTTTGAAAAATCGACAGAACTCGATGATAACCGAGTTAATGGGAGTCTTAAACCCTAATGTAAAGGGATAGGTATAAACAAAAGAATGCCCCGTCTTGTAAGACATTATTCTTTGACTACTGTTTGGAACGACTACAGGAAAATCGAAACTCCAATAACAGTCCCTACGTATAAGAGGAATTAAACCTTCAGTGAGTTGGGTAGGGTACTTGTCAGCACTGTCAAGAGACGACAATGAAGAAAGCTGATCTCTAAGGGCCTGACTATCCCTAGCAAAGGTCAACTCCGCAGGTACTATTTAATCGACCCTCGGTTCTGTAATGACCCAAGGGGTCATTCTGTGAAATTAGACTCCGTTCTAGGCTTAATATCCCTAAAAGGTTAATTTTAAATACCTCGATTTGCGTGAGCATTCCGAACGTGAAACCGGAAAGCTTATGTGAAAATATGAGAAATAATAATTTCTAGAGTTAAAATTTTATTAAAATTGACTTTGGTCAATATTTTGAGTAAACGAACCCAGATCCGTGTTCTGATGATCCCGAGAGGTCCGTAGTAAAATATGGGACTCGGGCGTATGGCCAAGAATGAATTCCGAGGTCCCAAGACTTAGAAATCAATTTTTGAAAGAAATTGTTTTGCTGAAATATTAATGAAATAAAGAAAGGAATTTATGTTTGAAACCGTTGGTATCGGGACCGTATTGTGGTTCCGGAGCTCGATGCAGGTTTTTATGATATTTATTCCTTACATGTAAAATTTGGTGAAAAACAGAGTTCGTTTGACGTAATTCGGACATCCGGTTGATAAATAGTGAACTTTAAGTGTTCTTGAGAAAAATAATGAGTTTTGAGGTTTAATTCATAGTTTTACATGTTATTTTCATGATTTGATCGCACGGGCAAGTCCGTATGATGCTTTTAGACTTGTGTGCATGTTTGGTTTAGAGCCCAGAGGGCTCGGGTGAGTTTCAAATAGGTTTGGGTTGTGTTGTGCTCGTTCTTTCTTATGCTTCGACGTCGTTTCTTCAAGCATAAATGATATCATATTAAACTGAGCTCCGATTTCTGTTTTGAATGAAGTATTAGATCCGTATCGTAATTACGGACCCGTATAAAAAAATCATCGAATTTGGACATCGTATGAGGATTTTATGGTCATTTTACCAAGGTTGCCACATTTTTCAGGTTAATTACGAAATTACCACTGATGGCGTATTAAAAATCTGCACTATTTGCAAATATTAAAACCTACAATATCTCCTTCATTATAGGTCAAATTGAGTGATTCAAAAGCCTAACTTGATTATATTTTCACAAGGAATCCATTGGAAATATAAAAATTGAGTTTAGGGATCATTTGGCATGAGAAACGAGGCAGAATAGCTGGCAGAAAAATATATATAAAACGGGCAGACTTCTTCTTCTTCTTCAAATTTTCGAACCCCACAGCCCTAGGAACGAAGTTTTTCACCAAATATCACCCCCAAGTCATAGGTAATCAATTTTAAACTTTACTCTTTCAATTACTCATTGTTATTCATCAATTTTAAATCAAAAACTAAGAATTTTCATGGTAAAAGTTGAGGGTTTGGGTAGAATTAGGGAATTTTGTAAAAATCGAATCTTTACCTCGAATTGAGGTCGGATTTCGAAACTAATTATATATTTGGGTTCGTGGGTGAATGGGTAAACGTAATTGGGTCCGAACCCCGAGTTTAGACCAAGCAGGCCCGGGGTCGGGTTTTTACTTTTTTTGAGAAAACTTAGGAAATTTTTTAATTTTCAGTAAAGTTAGTTCATTTAGCATTAATTAATGATATTAAGTTAATTATGGTTAGATTCGAGTGTATTGGAGGTGAATTCAAAGAGAAAAGCTATAATTGAGTAGTGAGTGGCCTGCGAATTTGAGGTAAGTGTTTGGTCTAACTTTGACTTGAGGGAATAGGAGTCCCCACTTGTTTGCTATGTGAAATGCATGTGTGTGGTGTATACGTGAGGTGACGAGTATCTATGCACCACCAAATGGTCTGTTAAACATGATCCCTTCCCCGTTCCGAAGTTAATTGATTCCTGGCTTAATTGTTCTATGTTCATTATTGTTTCTAAAATTACTTGGCCTTATTCCGTTGTTGTTAAATATTGTTGTGGTTATTTTGGAAAGACTATTGATTGTTTATTTGGTTCCCTTGTGGTACAAAACGGTTGAGTAGTTTGGCATTGTTTCTACGAAGCACATATATATTTATGTTCATGTTGCTTTCATTTTTTGATAATATTGAGGAAGTTATGAGAATTGCAGTTTAACTGTCTTAGGACTGTTGAGGTGTGGCTATTTGATTTCAATCGATTACTGCCAATTGTTGTTGCAAGTGTGTTAAAAGTGTTGGTTGTTCTCTTGATTCTATCACAGTACATAAAATTGAGCTGGGTTGACAACGTTACAGTGTTTACATATATTCTGGTTGATTTTATTGTAAAATGATATTGGTTGAAGCTTACGAGCTATACTATTTTTTGTTTGCAATTGTTGAAATAAAGGTATTGTGAAAGGCTTGGCCTGAACTGTGAAAGTTTTTGATGAATAAACAAAATTGACTGTGGTATGGGGGCTGTGATAAGGGGGTTGTGATAAAGTGGATAATTGATTGTGATACGGGTGAACAAACTGATTGTGATACTGTGAATAGGTGGGATCGGGTTGCACGCCGCAACAAGACAATGATAAGGGAGAATATGCATGTTTTACTGTTCATAAAAATAAAGGTTGGAACACTCATTGTTTTATTGTCATTATTACATATTCTGCTTTTACTGTTATTTAAAGTGAAACTTGTTCTGTTTACAATTGTCGAGACATAAATATTGTGAAAGGCTTTGACTTGAACTGTGAAATTATGAATAAATTGATATGATATGTCTGGTGGGAGCGGATTGCACGTCACAACAAGGAGTGATAAGGGTTGACAGGTGGGATCGGGTTGCACACTGCAACAGGAGTAACAAGGGTGATATATTTAGGGAGGAGCAATAACGGTGGACAGGTGGGAGCGGGTTGCACGCCGCAAAGGAGCGATAAGGGAGGACATTTATATTTTTACTGATTTTCAAAAAAAAAAAAAGATTTGAAAACTTACTATTTTATATTACTATTTTTCATATTTTGGCACCACTTTTATTTAAAGTTAAAGTTTGGAAACTTGAAAATTATTTGAGAGTTGGTTATAGTTGAGGCCTGGAAAAGGCGGCTGAGTTATTTCATTGTTGTTACAGTACTTAATTATTTGTTTAGGTTTCCTTCTTGCTTTATATTTATTGTCTCAGTTATATTTTTCTTGTTCGTATAGAATTATTTTATTGTGTTATTGTATATATTATTGTCACAGGTTATATGTTGTTAATGCCCCGCCGTAGCCTCGTCACTACTTCGTTGAGGTTAGGCTCGGAACTTACTCAGTACATGGGGTCGGTTGTACTGATACTACACTCTGCACTCTTTTGTGCAAATCCAGCTACTAGCCAGCAGTAGAGATTTTTAGAGCAGCCATCTATTTCTTCGGAGACACGAGATATATCTGCCGGCGTTCGCAGATCCCGAGAGTCTTCTCCTATTTTTATAAACTTTTTTAGTATATTCAGAACAGTTACACTATTTCTTTCAGCCCAGTGTTTGTAGTATTCTTTAGTAGTTCGTGAATTGTGACACCAGACTCTAGGGTAGTTCTAGATCTATTATATGATTAGTTCGTGGTTCGTTTTATTCAATTGTTTATTATTTTATCTTTGTAAATCATTTAAATTAAGTTTACTTTAAATTTATTTATTGATGCTTAAGAAAATAATCAAAGAAAATTAGCTACTCGAATTCTAACATTGGCTTGCCTAGCAAGTGTGGTGTAAGGCGCCATCACGATCCCTAAGGTTGGGAATTTGGGCCGTGACAGGTTCGCGCAAAGGTTTGTGATGTCCTTTACCTTTGGACGAAGATCAAGAAGCCCTAGCCCTCGGAGAAGTTAAAGACCTAAAAGAAGGAGGGGAAGTAATTTGAAAAGAGGAAGAACCCTTTGAAGGAGTAGAACCTAAACTCCTCAACCTGCCGCCTCTCCTACTCCATGTTGGATCAGAAGAGGGAGTTAGATCATCTACGTTTATGACTCTCTTAGATTGGTTTGAAGAAGACATATCTAGAAAGACAAGGAAAAAGTTTTTTACAAATAAGTTTGAACGTTAGAAGTTTTTTGTGAAAGAAAAGAAAAGGGGCATTTATACTCGAAGACAACCGTCAAAAATGGGAAAAAACAATGATGTGAAAGCCATAATTGAAGATGTCACTTCGAGACTGATGCAGCCGCAAACAGCCCTAAAAAGCGCTGAACAATTGCAGAACCAACCCGGAAATGCCACGTGGCATAAGCATTAAATGGAAGTGACAAGCAACGCCTACGTTCAGAAAAAGATGCAATGATTCAAGTGAAGCGGCGGCAAAATATTCCCGCCATAAATGAATATCCACTTACCAAATATTAATCGATAAATATATGGTAAGTGGGGGGACAATCTGTATTGGTAAAAAAGATCTTCACACGTGTGATAAATCTTGATGACTCATCAGTCTATGTGCAGCAATGAATACACGACAGCTGGACGGGACTCTATGAAGAGGTATGAGGCAAAGAGGCACGGAAAATCAAACACACGGGTTAATTATCTACATAAGTCTCAACTTGATTGAGAAGATGAAGGGATACGATCAAAATGTATCTAACCGGAACAAAGGAAGATTCAGAGATCTTCAAATAGTGATCCACACATTACACAACATTCACGCAACAGTTACGATTACTCATTGTAACATTATATTAATGTCATAATTAGTCATTAATGCTCAATCACTAAAAATGGCAGACATTATATTAGCAAATTCCCTATATAAGGGAGTAAAATATAACCTGTAAAGGGCATCCGAACTACTATTTCAATACACTTTACTTTTCGTGCATCTCATTGATTTTTCTTTATTTAATTACTTACAATAATCAGTCTTTCCTTGGTTATCAGAAACCCGTGTTCATCCTAAAAATAGCTTTGATCAAACGATCTAATTCTTTGGTTAAAAAACTTCTTCACATTGGGGTTGAGAGGTATGAGATCTTTGATAATGAATGGTCTTACTGGGATGAGTGATCTTTGGGGCCACCACTCTCTGAACGTGTGGTAGGTCGGTTCTGAGACAAACCGATCCTTCCACACTAGCGGGTTTCTGGTTCGTTGAAGACCTGTGGTCTGCACCAAGGTATCACCACCTCTTCTATCATCAGGTGTCTCATCTGAGTTGTCGAGGTTGATGGAAGGAGGGGCTGCTGAGTGGGCTGTTGCACCTGTGTCCTCAGGTGTAGGGGAGTGACTGGAGGAATCCCCAGAAAACTCAGAGCTAGTGGGCTCGTTGATGAGTCTCCTTGGCTTTGACAATGTAGCTGCTACGGCTGCTCCACTCTGTCCCTCCGAAACTTCCCGGTGGGGCACATACTCACTAGACTCCGACTCCTCAGGGCTTGTTCTTTTTCTTTGTTGCTTATTCCCTATTGCCTTTGTTGGACCCAAGAGATTCTATTGTTTTCCTTTGCCCCGACCCCGTGAAGGGTCGCCCCTCCCGGGTTGCTTGTCAGCTCCTCCTCGTGATCTCACCATTCTCTGCAAACATGCACCAAAGATGTTAAAACATTGTACATGAGTACCAAATCAAGCATACACAATACAGATGCAGGGAAGGAAACAGTGCACAGAAAGGCAATCCGCTGTCAGTGTATACATGACCGCTGCAGCAGAATGGTCACCGCTGTCAGCTGAATTTTGATCGCTACAGCGGAAGAGTAAGGGTCAGACTACCCACTCTCTGAACTGGGGAAGCGCTGACCGCGAAAAATTGGACTGCTGCAGCGTTTGGCCACCGCTGACAGCAGAATTTTGGCCGCTGCAGTGGTCACAAGGGAAATAGGAGCTTCAACTTCTCTGAACAAACTAAACACTGACAGTAAAAATTTGTCCGCTGCAGCGGAAAGAACACCGTTGAAAGCGGAATTTTAACCGCTGCAGCGGAATCCTAGGGTTTACAGCACTAAGGTTTGAGGACCCCGCTGTCAGCAGAAATTTGAGACGCTGCAGCAGAGTTCTTCGTAACAGTGCACTGATGGCCAAATTCAAAACTAGGGTTCAACAAGGTAGGTGGATATTCAATTGAAGGCTTTGTCGAAGGAGTTTTCCGATTCTCCAAATCCAAGGATAACTTGCGAGGACCATATGAATAAGAACCCATGCCTCGTAGAGCATTGGTACACTCGATCAGCCCATCCACCATAATATCATCATGATTCAACAACATTGCTTCCACGGGGTCTTCAACATTAATCATTGAGCTAGTTTCATCAATTATGACCTCGGTGACAAGGTCCATGAAAGAACACACCTTCGTGCTATTGGGTTGTCTCATTGACTTGCAAACGTGGAAAACAACCTTTTCATCGCCCACCCGGAAGGTGAGCTCACCGGCCTCCACGTGGACTAATGCCTTCCCCGTTGCAAGGAAAGGTCTTCCCAAGATTATTGGAACTTCATAATCTACCTCACAATCCAATATAACAAAATACGCGGGTAAGATGAACTTGTCAACCCGCACCAAAACATCATCAATGATTCCTAGACGTCGCTTCATAGATCGATCCGCCATTTGAAGTCGCATAGAAGTTGACCTAGGTTGACCAATTCCCAAGGTTTTGAAGACCGAATATGGCATCAAATTGATGCTAGCTCCCAAGTCGCACAACGCCTTGGCAAAATCCGCGCTACCAATTGTACAAGGAATGGTGAATACCCCGGGGTCTTCAAGCTTGGGTGCTATTGAGTGCACTATTGCACTCACTTGGTGAGTCACTTTTATAGTATCGCACTCCATTGACCTTTTCTTTGTGACCAAGTCTTTCATAAACTTGGCATACCCGGGCATTTGGTCAAGTGATTCAACTAAAGGAACATTGATGGATAAGCTATTCATTATGTCAATGAATTTCTTGAATTAATTCTCACTCTTTTGCTTTGCCTACCTTTGAGGATAGGGAGGAGGAGGCCTAGGCAATGGTGACTTTTATTTTGACACAACCGGCTCGGGTATGTCAATTACGTGTTCCCTAGACGGGTTCACGTCACTTTGCATATCCTCATCATGGTCATGAATATCAATCCTCACTTCATTAGTCGTCGGCTCTTCAACCGCATGCTCAACCCCAATCAGAACCTCATCATTTTGCAAATCATCATCACCACCAACAACTCTCTTTTTCTTTAAAGAACTAGCCTCACCACCTCGTCCACTTCTTGTGGTCACCGCCATGGCATGACAGGTGTTGTTGTTGTTCCTACCCTTGGGTTTCACCACCATATCACTAGGTAGTGCCCCATCCGGGCGTGTGTTGAAGGCTTGTGATATTTATCCCATTTGAACTTCAAGATTTCGGAGGTAGGTGGTATGGGAAGCGATTTGAGCATCTGAATTCGAATTGCGTTCCATAATTTGTTTGAACATATGCTCGATCCTACCCATATCATTACTTGAGGAACCTTGGCCTTGTGATTGATAGGGGTGGATTGTTGGGTTGTTGATACATTGGGGCAGTTTGAAAACCCGACCCCCGATTGCCATTTCCACCACAATTGTTGTTTCCGCTCCAATTGTTGTTATTGACACCCCATTGTTGATTGTTGTTCCCTCAATTGCTTGAGTTGTTATTGTTGTTCCAATTACCTTGCCTTTGGTTGCTCCAATTTTGGTTGTTCCCTTAATTGTTCCTTTGCCCTTGAAAATTGTTGGCATACATTACATATTCATTTTGCTCATGATAGGAATCCTCTTGACTATATCCACTCACTCTCTGGTCGCATTGGTCATTGTTGTTTTGCATTTGATTCCCACGAGTCCTTCGTTTGTTTACCAAAAGATTTACCCCCTCCGTAGCATGCACTTGCTTCGGCCTTTGTATTTGTTGAAGTTGTGCCTTAGCAAGTTGATTCTCTACTCTGCCATGCTGACGAAGTGTCGGCCATTTCATCTAAGATGTCACATGCCTCAGTGTAAGTCAGCTTCATAAAGTTTCCTCCAGCGAGTTGGTTGACCACACACTGATTGGTGGTATTGATGCCTCGGTAGAAAGTCTGTTGTATCATAGACTCCATCATCTCATTGTTTCGGAACTCTTTGACCATAGTTCTATAGAATTCCCAAATCTCGTGAAGGGGCTCATTCGGATCTTGCTTGAATGCCAATATCTCGTCTCTCAATGCCGCCATGTGCCCAAGGGAGAAAAACTTAGCAATGAACTTATCCGCAAATTCATCCCATGTATAGATATAATGATTAGGGAGTTATTCAAGCCAATCCAGGGCCTTCCCTCGAAGAGAGAAAGGAAATAATCGGATCCTCAAGGAATCCTCCGATACACTGGTTTGCTTGCTCCCCCAACATGTGTCCACAAAGACTTTTAAGTGCTTGTAGGAATTTTGATGGGGAGCTCCCGTGAAATACCCTCGCTGCTCCAGGAGTGTCAACATGACATTAGTGATTTGGAAGTTGCCCGCCCGGATTCTGGGTGGGACAATTGCACTTGCATACCCCTCGTTTGGAAGCACCCGAGGAGCAACTCTAGTAGGCGGAGGCGGGGGAGGGTCTAGAATTTCATCATTGGAATTAGCCTATCGGCCCCGTCTTGGAGGTGGAGGCACTTGATTCAATTCATCCTCTCTGTTATCATATACCTCCTCCCCCGCATAACTTTGCCTAAAGGATCAGCCATATGTACCTGTATTGATTTAAAGACACAAGTTAACAAAAAGAAGGAAAGAAAAATAATTTACACCACTACTCAAATAGATAGTCAGCACCGTTATAACTCCCCAGCAACGGCGCCAAAAAGTGGTCGGCACCCACCTATACCACAATAAGTAGAAAGGAAGGGGTCAAAGCAGCTTTTACCCGAACGGGTCGGGATCGATTTCCACAGGGAGCTATGTAAATGGGAGTTGAATATCTAATTGACCTAGTGGTGTTTCAAGTTCTTAATTACACTTCTCATCATAAAGGTTTGTGATTATACTAAGGTTTAAACTAAAAGAGATTATTATCTAACTAACTATGTTCTTTTTGTGGATTTTCTCAAGTAATTAAAAGCACTAGGGTTGTGACTTACTCCTAGGTGAGTGACTAATGGAATCTAAAATCGAGGATAAGCTTGTGAGTTGTGGGTGAATGACATAGCCTCATGCTAATTTTCTCACCCAATACCTCTCGGTAATTTGGGTGACTTTTCCCGAATTGGCCTTCTCAAGCACAATTAGGTGTTTCATAAAATCAAATTAAATGGCTCAAGTCGGGTATAGCTATCTCTAGCATCCACCTTTTTACGGGGTCTATCAATCTCTTGAGCTCACCCCAATACCTTATTAGCCTAATTACCTAGACTTGGGTCATCTTTCTCAAGAGTAACCCTAGTCATTAAGGCGTGAAATAGTGTTTGCAACCACTAAATCTGAGAATTATGCACAAATCAGACTAAAAATCAAACACCCATACAAAAAATCATCCTAAAATGAAAGACCCGTTAGTTACCCAAACTAGGGTTGGGTCACAACCCTAGTTTAAGGGTCTAGCTACTCATAATTGAAGAAGAAACTAAGATAGATGATGAAATTGAACTCATAAATGTAAATTATAATATAGAAATTGAAGAACTATTGTAAGAACTAGGCTAAAATTACTCAAAATAGGCAAAAACTAGTGTTCACGTGTTCCTCCTAACAGCTGATGCCCTAAAATTTGAGAAAAAGATGTATTTATACTAGGCTGAAAATACTGGACAAAATTGCCCCTACGGAGATTTCGCTCCTAGCGTATTTTTGAGCGCTGCGACGGATTGGCTTCTGCTGCATCGGAATGATGGCCGCTGCAGCGGTCTTGGACCTCGATGACTCTCTGATTCTCCATTCCGCGTCCAGCAGAATATTGAAGCGCTGCAGCGGTGGCCAAAACACGGCAGCGAAAAAGTGCCGCTGACCACGAAAGTTTGAAATCCCAATTTGGCTGACTCTCTGAAGTTTAACAAACTCTCCCAGCGTAGTATTGAACGCTGCAACGGTAAAGAAAATGTTGCAGCGGAAAAACAGCGCAGTCGCGGGGAACATTGCCTCAAAAATCATCTCTCTGAAGTTTGGCAATGGGGCAGCGGTTGGAAATCTGCTGCAGTGAAATGACAAACGCTACAGCTGAATAGTGAACGTTGCAGCGGTTCTGCTGGGTACTGGGAAAATGCAAGTTTTGCTCCTTTTTGAGTCCTTTTAGATCAATATTCACAATTCCTGCAATTTAAACAACTTGCATCAAAATGTGGGAGTATTTTAGTCAAATTTTCCTCAAAACCTAAGAAAACGGGAGTAAATAGTAAGCACAAATCACTAGTTATCAGCAAACAACTGCCGAACAATTGGAACATGTCACTTCTCAAATGATATTATTGTTAAGGTATGACTCTCTCCTTTTTCATTTATATTCGATGCTAACTTATTGCAGGTGTTCGATCAAAGACATCGAGACCTCAGGTTTTAAAACATGTCTTGCACTCTTTTTCCCTTAGATTATTTTTTATTCCAAATGGGTTTTTCCGACGAGGTTTTTAACGAGGCAACAATTATATGTGCTACCTGGGGACAATTCAACAGTGTCCAAGGATTCTTTACAATCAACCTCGAATACTGGGGGGCATCGCCCTCAGATGTTATGTTTTTGAGGAAATACTTCGTGTCAAGAGGGTCTCGATAGGGAAACTTTTGTAATGGTCCAAATGGTCAAATGAACCGTGTCCATATAGATCAGTCGAGCCCCAATGGCAAAACATGTATGTATGTATAAGCATTTTTTCCTTATCAAATATCTTGTGCCTAAAAAAAAATTCTACTATGCAATCTCCATGCTTGTGATTTTTGTGAAAGATGGCTCAAGGGCCAAGTAAATACACCTCGAACACTTGGGGACTGCCGTTGACAATCAACATGTTCGAATTATTTAAGTTCGAATCCATAAGACCTCAAAGAGGCACCCCTCGATTTATAAGCCAAGGCTATTATTCTCAAGGACTAACTCTTAGAACAAGTTTGAAGTGTTGTGGATAAATAAGCCCAAGAGGCATACCTAAAGGCTACAACCAAACTAACGTGGTTCAGAGACATCTGAATCCCGCAATAAAAAAAGGCCTTCCAATTCATTGAAAACCGATTTAAAAAGGCTACCCTCGGCAAAATAGTCAAAAGGGCTTCGATGAAATCAGCCCTCGAAAAAACCTAAGAGGTATCAAATTATCCTAACACAAACATGTTAAGGCACAAAAAGCAAAGGGATTTCGATCAACATCAAACTCTCAAAAAACCCAATGGATAAAAAATACGTGCTAAGGCATAAAAATGTTTTACTAAGTCTTTACGCTGAAAGAGGGGAAAAATAGCCATCCTTTAGAGGCCACATCGACCCAACTTAAAGAGCCTAAGGGTCGATACACTTAGAGTTCGATATCATGTTCTCACTCAATTCGAACATAAGGGTTCCACTATTTCAAGCTCGAATAAAAACTAACTCCACTACAACCGAGGACTCATCGTTACTCGATACAAACCATAAGGGGTTTGTGTTGTAAGTTTGAACCTTACTCGAACTCGATATTGCGACTTCGATCAAGCCACCCAAAACCAAAATTTTGAACATATTGTTGAGCTCGTGGAACCGCCCTCGCTTAACCAAAAACCTAAGGGTTTTTTCTACTCTAAGTTCGAGCAAGTATTCACTCGATTATAGAGGCTATAGCAATCCGATTTCAACAAAATTTTCACAAGGCAACGAAGTGAGTTAAATTTCTCACAAGTCCTAAAGTATATCAGAATTTTCATAAGGCGAAAGCAAAACAAAATTTTCACGGAACAGAAATCAGGGACAAACCGGAAAGAAAAAGGATCTTTCAGATATCCAAAATTATTTACAAAGACCACACAGGGTCTTACACAAAAATAAAATAAAAATATTTCTAAGTTCCTAATCCACCTCGGGAGCTTCATCCTCAGGAGCCTCATCTTTATCTCCTCCACTTTCGGATCCACTCGCGGAGTCATCATCATCAGAAAGTAAAGCTTTGGCCTCGTCCTCCAGCACCTTCGCATTCTCGATATCGGCCGTGAGGTCAAAGCCATGAGCATCTACCTCTTCAAGAGTCTCCCTCCAAGACTGTCACTTAGCATGCTCGCCAACGCATGATAATCTAACCTGAGTAGCATAGGAAATTTCCTTTGCTCGAGCATTAGCGGCTTCAACATCGGCTCGGTAGGCGGCCACGACCGCCTTCGCCTCAGATGTGACCTTTGCAAGCTCAGCGGCCAACCGAGTCTCGAGCTCTTCAATTTTCTTGGCTCGGGCCAAGCTCTCCTCCTTCACACTTTGGAGTTGATGCTCAACGAAAGACAATTGGACTCAAGCCATATCTTTCTCCGAGGCGAGACGGTCCATGTGTTGCTTCCACCCCAAAGTCTCTGCCTCTTTCATCTTAGCTTCCTCGCGAAGCTGCTCAATCTTTTCGGCCTTCTATTGAACCTGCAGGATCTAAGTGTTAGTCTCCAATATCAAGATAATATGTCAAGCTCCCCAAAAATTTACGTTACCCGCTTGATGATATCGATCTGATCTTTATGAGCTCTTGCCAATTCGGCTCGACGGTCACTGATCTCCTCTTCTTTTTGCACATAGAGGAGTTTGAGGGTGTATCTCTCCTCCGTGAGCCTTTTGAGATCGGCCTCACATCGGGTCAACTCAGCTCGGGATTTGGAAAATGCTTCTGGATGGAGCGTCATAGACTATACAGAAAGGAAGGAAATCAGACACAAGGAAATAAAAGCAAACGCAAACATGATAACGGGGGCTGAAATTTACTTGGTTCAGGAGTCGTTGAGCCTCATCAAAAATGATCGTTGCATCCAGTTCGGGAACGTCGTCAACCCACGTGAAGCAGCCACGGAATATGTCATCCCCTTCGTGGGTCGTTCCCGCATCGGGGGTCCCCATATCCTGAGCCTCACGAAATTTCCCTTCAAAATATGGGGCCGGGAGGAGAATCATTAATATTGATCGACCCAAGCGAGTCACTTGGGGCACTCTCTCCTTTTCGAAGGGCCTCAGAACTGGACCCTTCAAGCACGCCCGTCGATTGTTCCTCACGACGGGAGATATCATCAGCACCCAATGGCTCGGGGACTTTGCTTGAACAATCTTCCGAGATCTCCTCGGTACGAAGATGAGCCTCCTCGACCATTACCGGCTCGGCTATTTTTGGAGCTTCGATGCTTCCCCTCTTTCGATTCCCCAGCACACAATCAACATCTTCTCCCTCGTCTTCTTTCTCTCGTAGTTTTTGGGCTACGTCAGCAGGCAGAGCAACGGTCTCATTCTTTGGATTACGAGCCTTGCTCTTCTTAGGCTTTGGAGTATCAGAAGGCGATGCCCTTCTCCTCTTCTTATCCTTAGCCGATTTTGGGACCTCCTCTTCCCCAGGTGGAGGCGGCGTCATGACGATTTTGTCTCCAAGTCCTGTATGGGAGGAAATCAAGTAAAAATAAAGCATTTCACTAGAAGGCATCAAACACAGACAGAGAAACTTACCGTGATTTTTGGCCTCCCATCGGCCCTCGGCCAAATTGCACCACGAGCGCTCAGTACGAAGGGGTCGAGGCTAATTGTCGAACCCAACCTGCAATGTTCGGGATCGCATCGGGAAACCAAGAGTCCGCTGCACCATAAGAAAAAAATGTAGGTGAGAAAAGGTAAAGGAATCAAAACAATCAACAAAAGCTATTTGTGGGTTTATACTTACGCTTCATATTCCATTCTTCGGGGAATGGCATCTTCTCGGCAGGTATTAAGTCGAAATCCTGACTCGGACTAACCGGCCTATCTATCCTCGATCTTTGTCCTCATCTATGCTCGAGAACAACACTTTTGTGGCCCGACGCTGAAGTCTTATTTATCTGCCTCGATAGAGACGGGGGATGTATAGCCTAATGAGATGATCGAGGGTGAAAGACATCCCGTCGACCTTGATCACGCAGAATCGGAACAAAATAACAATGCGACAAAAGGAAGGGTGGATTTGGCCTAGGGTTAT
Organism: Nicotiana paniculata; assembly: GCA_005239505.1. Classification (NCBI taxonomy): domain Eukaryota; kingdom Viridiplantae; phylum Streptophyta; class Magnoliopsida; order Solanales; family Solanaceae; genus Nicotiana; species Nicotiana paniculata. The sequence continues at coordinate 22,064 of ML301416.1, forward strand.
GTGGTATTGGCGGCAAAAGTCGATTATAACGGGATCAACGGGACCCAACGTGAATGTCATGACCCAACCTCGGTGAGCGCGACCGGCGCTTAACCGAGTGAACCTGGTCGAACAAGCCTTTCAAACATATCCTACCCGACTTATTCGTATTCCAACAAGGGAATGCATCACTGTTTATTAACCCGGGGAGAAGTCAACTACATAAACATACATACATTGCTAGTTCATTCTTCCTTACATACATTATGTGATAATCAAACTCCCAAAAGTACTTTACAATATATGATTAAGAGGAATAGTATTTCAACATATATCTTGACTTGATAACATCCCCGACTCCCATACATGACCCACGTAAACGTCTACGGAGCCTCTATAGATACAAAAGACAAACATGACAATGCCGGTAACAAGTTACCGGCTATACCTCAAAATATAGCAAATTATACAAAAGAAGAACATCATATACTATACGTGACCCCGGGAAGAAACGAGGCTCACCAAGACTGCCGGGAGGAGAAGATTGAGGGCACCACAATCAGTGATCAGCGCTATCTGCAATTGTACCACCTACATCCATTCAAATATGTAGCTCCCCCGACAAAAGAGACGTTAGTACCATCAAATAGTAATAGTATGTATGAACAACTCCACTCTAAAATAGAACCAACAATAAAGAGTAGGAAGGCAGTCATGTAATTCACATAACACTTCATAGGAATAGAGAATCACAAGTAGGGGTCACATATTTTCTTATTTCGTCTTTCCATCCTTTTGATTTAATAGTCTCTTAATGCCAAGTGACACGATTTACAATGCCACCGTGTCTCTTTTTTTTTTTACACGGAGTCCGGTCTCGGCCCAACCGGCTAAGCCATCCCAAGTGGGACATAACCATATCCACAATTTATATCAATGTTTCCAATGTAGATGCCACCATGTGTACAGTATGGCGTCTGATCTCGGCCCGAACGGCTAAGACATCTCACTTGGGACATCACCATTTCAATTAATTACTTTCACATCTCATTTCCATCCTTTATCACATAGTTCTTGGCACTCGGACACATCTTACGATTTGAGTTTGATTCTCCTTTTTATCCGTTCAATAGCATCATCTTCATATTAACGAGAACCAACATGTAATGAATCACACACATAATAGATGGAGCATGTAGGATCATAATTCACATTTTCAAGTAGCATGGTGACATGGTAGTCAACTAGAACAATTTAGAGACAGAAATCTTTTGACTCAACACATAAAAATAATCAATTCAAGTATGATCAAGTAAGGGACTCACACCACCTATTCGGACACCAACGAGTTGATTCTATGAAGATTAGAGTTGTCCATACATACCTGGACTGGGTCTTATCCCTAATTCCTACGACAATTTCAGGAATCTGTTAGATCTTCAATCTATTTGACAAAATAGCATAATCAAATTTTAATTAGGAATTGGATCATAGTCTCAGCTCACTTGAGCATTACACCTAGAATTATGAGTTTGCTAAGGTCATACCCCTCATTTCTTTATATATTTGCTCTTACTTCCCCACACATAGTTTAGAACCTCATGCATGCAAGGTCCCTGTCCTTACTTCCATGGACTACCTTACTAATGGCCCATTTTAACTAATCATAGAATTTAAAAGCACTGGTGTGGTAGAAACTTACTTCTTAGAGTGAAGAAATTGGTATCTTGTTTGATTAGTCCCGAGCTTTGAGTGGTGATGAAGGATAAATTTGATGGAATTGGGAACTTCTCTCTAGAACCATCTCTTTTCTCACTCTAAATTATCAGAAGAATGGTTTAAAATGGTGGGGAATAGGCTTTATGTTGGTCTGGGGTCGGGTTTAAAAATAAGAAAAAGGGGTGCCTCGACACAGTTATGTAGACGCATATGTGACCGCATAATGGGAATGCGGTCCGCAAACCTACCGCAAAAATGGCCTCAGCCGGGTGGAACATCTGATCGAGTATGCGTCCATTATGCGGCCCGCATACCTGTTCTGCAGTCGCATATGCGCCGCAGAACTCCCCTCGCTAAACTCCAAGGCAGATATGCGATGGATTACGCGGCCCGCATATTAATTATGCGATCGCATTTTGGGACGCATAATTGACCTCAAATTTGGCCAGTTTTCTGATTCACTCTACGGCCATTATGCGGTCCGCAGAGTGATTATGCGGCCATAATGGGCTACATAAACGCACTCTTTCGCGAACATTTTCTTCTAAATTCGTAAGGTATTGTTCAATCCAAAAGGTCTGAACTGCGGCGAGCTAATTTTCCACATAAATCTAATCTAGACATCACGAAGTACCAGTTTTCTAGGTAAAATTTTACGGGGCCTTACAGTGAAAGGGTAAGTATAGACACTTAAAAATCCTTTCACATGAGTGGTAATATTCTCCTCGGACATAGGAATTACCACCTCTTTGTTTTCCGAGTGGCAATTTTTTTTTCACCTGTTCGAGATCGCCTTCAGTTATTGAGCATATATATCTCGACATGGGCTCGTATCGGCCAGAACCGAAGAGGATTTTTCAACTTTAAAATCGGAAGTGAGTTCGCATGGCCCGGGAATGCACTCTTCGATGCATGGCTCCACTGGCGTTTTGTCACCGGTCGGCCACGATGAGGAGAGTTTTTCCTTTTGAGGAGTGGTCTTTGATGTTTCGCCATTGTTATATGAGGTCAAAGAAAGGAGAAGGCGAAACTTGTTGTTTTAAGAAAAGATTGGCAAAAGGGATTTGAAGAACTGGCAGAATTGATAAGCTTGAAGGGAGTAAAAAAGTTTTTGAAGATTAGGGGAAGATTTAAAAGTAAAGTTTGTGAAGATTATGGAGATGGTCTATTTGTAGTATATGCTATGACGGTTTGAAAACACATATGGCCGGCCATGAACTGGCACTAGAAAACTGTGCAGACGCAACACTTCAGTCGCCTCCGTCACTTATGTCACAAGGGTGACATAATAATTGATCGAGGTATAAGTCTCAGTTCGTTTCTTCTCGTTACGCTCCAACTAATGAGGGGACTATCTGTACACGGTCGAAATTGGGCCTACCCGATTCTACTGTGTGATTGAGGCAAGGGAGTTTCCTCGAGGGTAGCCTCGTAATGAGTCAGACTCGAGCTCGAAGATGAGACATCAAGCCTAAAGGTCGAAGTGTCCGTTGAGATCAAGGCCAGCAACAATCGAGACCAAACATGACTTCAAGTGGAGCATAATAACGGAATGAAGAGATATCTGTAACCGATCGAAGATCACGACAAAAATCCCGGAATAGATCAAATCAAGAACGGTTATTGGTACCAATCATGGGATTTAGTTCCGTAATTAAGAGTGTACCTTATTTAGGACTCCTCTATTATATAAAGAGGAATCCCACTCATTTCTAATAATCATTATTCACTGATAAAATACATACACTCGCTTACTATCTTATTATTTCGTTTACTGTTCATAAGAATCGCTTTGTCATTTACTGTTCTTACCATTCCACCTCGAGACTGTTCCAAATCGAGGTCGAGGCTCTACTTACACTTTGGTTTGATTCAACTTATTTGTCTAATTCATCTGTTTAATTCTTTGTTTATCAATTGGTATAGGATTAAATCACGTATCTTTAAAACCACAATATAAGTTTAATTGTTATCCAAATTTGAGGGTAGACAATAATGTATTGTATTATATTGTACTGTATCATTTTGATATATCCAATATTTGGAGTCATTTCATGATGTCCTGCATCAATAATATGAATAATAACCTTGCAATATTATAAAGAAAAATAAGGTACAAGTTAGAATTATTACATAAAAAGGTAGAATAAGGGATAAAAATTATTTAATAATAAGAAAGAACAAGATGCGAAAAAAATAAAGTAACAACACGAGCACACTAAATTGTTCGTTCCATAAAATGACATTTTTCATCATTACGCAACGATGAATTTACAATAAAATTTAAGTAACAATCAAAACAAATATTACGATTCAATAAAACATGTAACAACCATCCAAACAAGGAAAGGCCCTCAATTAGTACTTTGTAGTTTGTGCTGTTTAACAGTCAATAGTTTATGCAGTATTGCAAATAAAATTTCATGCCTCTTTTTTCCTCTTTAATTTTTTCTATTTTGATTCTTCAAATCCTCACTGTGCGTCATTGAATTTTTTTTTTTTTACAGTGTCAAAATTTTAGATGTTTTGATCCATTTCGTTACCTGCATTATTGCTTGTAATAAAATTTACTCATTTTACAACATTATCGGGTATTTCTATTTAATTTTTCATTCTTGAAATAAACGTGTAGGTCATTTCTTCATGTTAAAAAAACATGTAATGGTTAGATTATTTTTAACCACTGATTTAAGATATGAATGGCCCTAAGCATGAAGAACCAAAGACAAAATTGTTAAACCTTCCAACCTTGGAAAGTCACTTTCCTTGAATGGTAAGTTCATATTATTTGACTAATGAAATTGTATTCTTCCTCTGAATTAGAAGAAGATCCACTTGTTGCTGTATAAGTATATGTTATTACAACTAGCCTATTTAATTCTTTTGCCTTTTCAATGTTTTGAACAGAACATCTGCTTACGTCCCCTTAGAGACTCTCTCTCTCTATATATATATATTAGTACTAGAAGGAATTTTTTCTCAAAATTTTAAAAAAGAATTGTTTTTATAATTCTAATCAGAAGCTAATACATTGATGCTTGAAAGGTTTAATTAAGCGATGGGGATAATACTTACAAGACATGAGGAGAAATTATGTCAAATTACGTAGGCAGAAAATCCTATTAAAAAGCATTACTTAAATAAATATTTCTATATTTGATTGATTTTGAATTCTTTCATTTAGAATAAAGGGGCTTGCATTGCCCGTTAAAATCGAATAGATAAGCGGTTCTCTATCTTTGCTTCTATAATATTCTAACTCATTGTATCACAATATTCTATTTTGCGAGATTAGAAAATCACGAGAAAAACTTATCCGCACCAGATGTTTACATCCCGGTTGAATTAAGTTAACCATAAATAAACTCATTCAGGTCTATTGAGCTCCTATTTTAATAAAAATAGAAGTAAGCTCATAATAACATAATTTTAAAATTTCTTTTCAAGACTAAGTTTGATAATCTTTTCATGATTAGTAACAGTGTAATTATGCAAAGCCGAGTGCATTTTCTGATGTTTTTTCGTATGAGTTTTATCTTTTTGAATATACATGTCTGATGTTTTCACAAACTAAGCCACTTTTCTTTTGTGTGGTAATAGCATATCAAAATAGAAGGCCACACATATTCATCATTATCAGTAGAAAACAGTACCGTCGATGTATATTCAAACCCCTTCGTAACAGCTTCGTTTGTTTCGAATATTTTTGATTGTTATACCGAAATATAATTATAAAAAATATATATTATAACATAACATAAAAATTAGTTCCGAAAAAACTTGATTTTTATAGTAAAATGTTATTATATATGAATGTTGTTATTGAGAGGTCTGAATGTACTTGGCGTTTCCGTTTAGATCATAACATGGAATAGCAAGTGTTAGGTATTTTTATATTAATAACGGCAAAATACATAGTTTACCTATCAAATTTGCACCGAAATCCCTGTGACACACCTTTTCTTTATGGGTAATTTTTTACACCCAACCTTTTAAAGTGTGTCGAAAACACACATCTTTAGTACTTGACCACTTTTTTCTCATCAAGTGTATTCACGCACCAATAGTAACGTGACACGTGTTATTCACTTTAAAAAACTTTACAATTATATCCATCTTCTTCATCTTCCCCAAAACGGTACCACCATGGTTGTCCCACTACCCCACTGCCCAAAGTGAGTAATTTTGTTTTAGCAACCATGAACCTTTTATTTTAAATTTTAATTCTCAAATTATTAGGAACATTGAACTTCTGTCAACACTACCAACTAAATATTTTCTCAGAAATTCCTTGTATTTGTATCTTCGCTCTTTCAAATTGACCAATCGATTATATTGTTTGGACACCAAAATTGCTTACACCAACAACAGTAAGAACAAAAAGAACCAAGAACCCAAAATTCTCAACCCGTCAATGACTGAAATGGAAGAAACTCCAGAGACCCAATTAGAACCCATAAATTCTCACGAAACACATATGAAGAACTTCACGAATTTTCCCTTCAGCATTTGGCCACTCAGGTAGCTCAACCGTGACACCGCCATTCAGTGATTCCTATGTTAAATATGAAACTCTGATTTCTTTTTATCCTCCTTTATATCTTGACAAAAATATTTGATGGTATGGTTGTAGAAGAAAGGCGATGGTGCAGTAATAGAAAAAGATGAAAAAGAATAGTGGATTTTTTATTCTAAAAAATGAAGAAAAAGATTTAGAAAAATAAAAATATGAAAATAAGAAAAGGCTGGACAAGTGCTGTCAAAATGAGCCTTTAGACACGGAATTTTAATTGTACACTCGCCTGTTATATATGTGTGAAAAACACGCGAGTGACACGTAATAAAAAAAGTGTATTTTCGACATACTTTTAAAAGGTTGGGTGCGTAAAAAATTACCTATAAAAAAAAGGGGTGTAACAAGAATTTCAGTGCAAAGTTTAATGGGAAAACAATGTATTTTGCCTATTAATAACTAAGGTTATGTACAAAATATATGCTACTTAACTACGATTAAGTACTAACAATTACAGTTTAATAAAGTGACGTGTGTCATTTATTTATTAGTGGGGTATAAACATCCGGTATGGATAAGTTTTTACTCGAAAATCACCATCTTAAGTAAGGATTGTATGCCTAGATACTAATGTTTAGTTAGTTAAGGATTCTCTTCTTCTAGTTTTAATTATTCTTCTAGACACAAAACAAAAAAACAAAAGGGAAAATTCAGAAAAGTCTAGTCAAGTAACGCGTAAAATTGAGACATTTAATGTGAACACTTTGTTAAAGTAGTTTTCTAAGGGTCATCAAATCGGAGAAAGTAGGCGCTGTTGAATTTCAACATATTAAGACTTCTCCTTTATATAGTCTGACCAATAATGGTGGATCTTGCCCAGAACCATTATCTCCAAAATACAAATAATCCTCAATTTTCCTCTCTTTCTTCCTTAAATCTTTCAACAGAAATGGACAAGAACGAATTCATCTCTCTTAGAGATCGTCCATTCCCTTGTAGATTTCGTTATATATCAGAAGATAACATTCAACAAACATCAATTGCTGCCAAAAATCATCAACCAAACCATAAAATTGATGAGATAGAAAGAGTTGGCAATAATGAAAGAAAACATTTCAGCCATCGACATAACTTGTTAATGTACTCGTTACGAGCATCAGATTGTGTTCACTGCTATTTTTGCGAGACAATTATTTCAGGCATGGCATATGGTTGCAAACGTTGTAGATACTTTCTACACGAATCCTGTTCTGAATTCCCACAACTTATTGAACATTTAGCTCACCCTGGCCATCAATTAACCCTCAAGTACACTCCCACAATTGATAGTGGCTATATTTGCAAAGCATGTCACATTGGTGACAATCCTGCTTTGTTATTTAACTTTCATTACTCTTGTAATCTCTGTGGTTTTGATATTCATATGGGTTGTGCTTCTATGCCTTGTAAAGTTTTTCACAAGGAAACAGGACTTTCTCTTTTCTACTCAAATCCTTTGAAAAATGAAGCTGGACCACTCCTTTGTGATATTTGCAACCACTCAATAAACAAGACAAATTCTTGGGTATACTATGACCGTGGTAATAATTTCATTACCCATTTTGGTTGTGCTGCTGATTCTATATATGGAAAAGGAAAAGATGATAAATCTTATATTATGGGTGTGAAAACTGGATTGACAAATCTTGATGGAGATGGCACTTGTATAGTTCACTATCAAAAATATGATGATGGAAAAAGGGATGAGCGATTCTTTCACAGACATGGTTTGCATTTATTGGACCGTTCGCAGGACAGTATGGTTAAGAATTATAAATGTGGAATATGTGGATTAGATGTTAGTACAGACAAGAAAAAAGGATGTTCAACTTGTGATTATATAATTCACGAGAGATGTTCTCAATTGCCTGAGAAAATTCAACATCCATTTCATCCACATACACTTATACTTGTTCCGAAAAAAGATGGAGTCGAAGTTGAGTGCAATGGTTGTCGTCAATCCAGTGGTTGTCATACAAATTACACAGTTCTTTATCAATGCAACATTTGTGATTTTCAACTTCATCCATCTTGTGCAGCTTGTCCAAGGAGATTGAAAAAGCTTGATTTGACTTTATGCTATTCATTTCCTTATAAGAACGAGGTCTCGAAATTGTTTTGCAGCTATTGCTCCAAAGTTATCAACAAGGATCAGTGGTTGTATTATGGAAGAAGTAAGGACGAGAGGAGACATATTACTTGTCAACTTGCTGTTGGTGTTTCAAATTGCTATGTCACGTTACGCGATTTAGAGGTCGAATAACCTGCATAATGATTATGACCTAAAAGTTGGAGGGATCAGTAACAAGTCAATCATAATCCATGCATATTGCATTATTGGATAGGTAGGGCAGATCCACCCTTAAGATTAGGTCCTCTTTGGGTTTCATTCAAATGCTTTATTTGTTTTATTTATCATAATAAACTCAGAATGAATAATGCAAATGTAGTTAGACCGCGAAAATATACGATGACTATGATATTTTCCGTCTCTTTATGTAACCTTTGTGTAATCTAAATTCGTCTATAATTTTATTTTCTTTTCTATATATATTCATCGTCTTGCTTTGACTTTTTTCTTGTTAATTGTTCTTTTAACACGGAGTAGACTTTCTTCGTACTCCCTTCTTTCCAAAAAAAAATCTGTTTTTCTTTCAACTTGACTTCTTAAAACTACAAGAAAATTCACAACAATTGAACGTTGAAATTAGTTGTATTATTATATTTGGAATTAGGAAACCGTAGACCGTAGTAGAATGTTTCTATTATGTATTCTATCGTTTTCGTTTCTATCAATTTACCGAGAGGAAAATCGAAAATTCTAGTTTGAAAAAGTCTCGTAATACAGTTTGAATGTTAAGTGCGCTATAAGGCTTTTTAGTGTATTTTTTCTTCGAGCGTTCTCAAACAAATTGCTTCATGTGTTTTTAATCGAAACTAGTACGTACGTAGCTTTTTTAATTAATTTTCTGCATGTGTTAAACCAGTCGTTACTTCCCTTTGAAAATAAAGAAGATTTTCATTGTACTATTTATTTTTAAATTAGATACGATATCTATTAAACCACGTCAAAAGATCTTCCATGTTGAAATTAAATATTGATTCTTGTCTTGATCCACATGCCTAAATAAAAAAAAGTGATTCGATTTACGTCTTACATATAAAAACTTTTACATATATTATAAAAATGAGAACGATATTATATCGGGAGAAAAAAGTTTCTGTAGTGACAATGATGACGTAAACTCAATAGGTTGAAATTCTCTTTTGGGAAACTATTGGAACATAGCAGATAAATATTCAATGAACAATATAACCTTCTTAGGAAGTAGCTTCCAAAACTGTCCATTCCAAAATACTTGTCACGTCTAATTTCTCAAGAGTGAAAATATATAATTTTTGACTAACATTTTAATATGAATTTTTCGAAAAATTGCAAACTATAGTACTTTCATTTAGTTTATGAATATGTAAATTTTGATGCAAAAAATTGAATTAATCCAAATCAATTTAGCTTCAAAAATTAGTTAAAAATGTGATGAGTATTTTAAGACTGGGGGAGTAACCTTCTTCCCCTTTATGGAAATGTCCACAATCCATACCCTGGCTTTGGTTGCTTAATCATTGTCCAAGAACTTCCACAATAAGAAATGAAAGATCAGACATTCAGAAGCAAAAACCTACATATAGCTGTGATTTTATATATCATGATGTACAACAATGTAAATACAGACAGAATTGCTTCTAGCCACAGCAATTCTCGAGAGACATGCATATGATGCATCCAGGTAGTGTGAAATGAAGAAGTAAAACTATGTAAATATCAAAATATACTAGACCGATCCTTATTTCATCATGGACTGGATTTTCTACCATTTAGCAGGGATATTGAGTTAATGGATGCAGATAGCAGCAATATCCGCAGATACAAGTTAACAGCACAAGACTCTTGATCTACCATCTTCTCCCCGAGAATCGGGGATCTTCAAGGTATGAGCAGACAATCTCTGATGATCCACGAATGTTCAGAGTGAAGGTGATTGAGAAAATGTCCCTAGTGTGGATCATAATGTCGTCAAGATCCCTGACTGGTTTGAACACAGACAAGAGCAATCTGGTTCAGTGAGCTCCCTTTTCACCAGTCGCTTGTCACGATTTATCATTAACTTAACAAGCCGTAACTTCAAGGAAACCTGTCGCCAAATTTCTTTTACTGTTCCATTTGGGTCCTCATATTCAAAGTAATGCTTCACCTGGAGATGCGACAAATTTCAGGAGTACATATGTAAAACTCTTCATTCTAGAAAACAAAAAAACAGATCCGAACATGTTGCTACGAAAATCAAAGGGTTTCTTATGTTGATTAGATGTTAAAGAGTCCTGTAATCTAAAGCATGAAACACTTGAAGTTCATTCAGGAAAGATAAGATGGAGGAACAAGCAATACAGTAACCTATCCAGAACAGACCATAGTATGGTCTACTTGCAAGGAACTATATCATGCATCAACTAGCTGTTCTAGCCACCAATAGGTTTTATATTTCATGATTAAATTGCTGACATAAAGCACTAGAATTAGCTGGATAAGAGATCTTATGCCTTCTCTAGCAATTAAATGAGTCAAGTACTTGGATGAGCTCATCTATGTTTGTTTCCAAATAAACAAGAGTTATTCAGCTGATACCTCATATCTGAACTTTTTCAAATGAAATTGAACACCTTTATCTTAACTTTTTTGGCTGTCCATATATTGGCACCATTTTTATACAATGTTCAAAGAAGTAACATTTAGAGAAAAAAATAATAAAAGAAAATGAAAAATTTAAATAAAAAATAACCGAACCTGTTGATGTATGTTTCTCACACTGAATACAGTTTACAATACCTATTGCTTATGATTTCCTGGCATCTGACCTAAATTTGAAACCAATTAACTGGCTATTTGCCTGTTTGTCTCTTGAAACAATGCCCAAAATTCACAAACTAATTTCACAAATTGAGAACAAAAGCTGCATCCATTTGCAGATCTGAGCATTAGAAGAGACAACTTGATATGCGCGCAGTCACAATATCTATGTTTTCAGTGATCTAACAGGTAGAGAACAGCCCTATAGACAATGGGACATAACAAACTTACACTAGTCCTTGCCCATAACACCTAGCGATATTTCTAGCCCTGTATTTATAGTCCATGTATGTTTGTCTAGGCACTTTAGTGCGATAGGTAAAGGAATTAATTTTTTATTAAGGTACAACAAGAACTAAGCTTAATCGGAACAAGTTGGAGTCGGCTAATATTTGATTAAGGTAAGGAATTATAACTTATTGGTTAAGCTAAAAGAATTATAATAAAAGAGCAACCCAAGGGAATGTCTCCCGTATAAAAGAAGTATAACTCGTAAGAGTCCAATAAAGGCCAAGAATAATAATGAAAATATTCTGTTCTTGCCAGATTACTCCCTCGATATGATGTCACCCCCAGGGGTTAATAAGCTCAGTTCTCCTTGTCAAATTATCAAGATTATTTCACACATCTTATGTGTATCATCTTTTGATGTTGTTTCTCTAATTCTTTTTTCCTTTTGCTTTTTCTTCTCTGTCTGAAATTGCCCAACCATACCCTTCTGCTACCGCAGATTCCCATCTTTAAGGTAGAAGTGGGATAGGTATTTCCGTATAACTTCCACTCATTTGCATCTTTCTTGTCTCTGTCAAAAGACATCTTTGAACAAGACAAAAAAAGGAAAACACGCACGTCGCACGCACACACACACAGATACACACAGCAGAGTGCATGTTTATATATATTGGTTTTACCACTTCTCAATCATAGCAGCAAGAAAAAAAGGGCAAAAAGAAGAATTATGTACTGGTGCAATATATGCATGACTACTTTATTTTCTGGCTGTAACAGGAAGAAGAATTATGTGCTAGTAAATACCTTTTTCAGCTCCCGTTGGAATTCCAAAATCCTCTCCATGCGTACTTTCCTTAGCTTTTTAACCAAGAACCCCGGCTTCACAGCTGTGTTAGAGTCTACAAAAACTGCAATTTTCCTGTAGTCTATAACATCCTCAAATGGCAATTCAATGTAATCACTGATGATTACAGGGACGCACAAGCTCACAATAGCATCAAAAAGTCGGCAAGCTGATGGAGTATCACCAGCTGGATGCAAACAAAACTTTGAAGTGTGCATCCCTTTTCTTGCCTCACGACGGCTCTCCCTAGATTGTGCACCATGTTTTATGATGACATCATCTTCTTTCTCAAGTAATTGAAAAAGCAAATCACGAATCTTTCCCCCCTGAAACATTAGCAAAACAAGCTTTACGTAAATAACTATGGAACTATGATGTGAATTGATACCAATAAACAGGAGCGATGTCATTTTTCTTTTTTTCTTTTTGCTGACAAGTATGGTGATACCAATTTCATCAAATAAAGTATCCTAACAGAATAAATTCATTAGTAGCAATTTCTGCAAAAGAAGAAAATAGACCTTAAGCCTAAGTCAACCCCAAAGATCACTAATGAGATGAGGAATACCCAAGACCATATAAGGGGACATCATCCAATATCCTCAACCAATGTAAGACTCTAACACCCCCTCCCTCTCCTATGCACAGGCCTAGACATTTGGAGAGTGGAAAACGTAAAATGGAGCCCAACATTGAGTAGACCAAAAAATAGAGACAGGCATGGCTTTAGTACCTTGCAAAGAAAGTAGACGTTGGGCCTAACTTAGCCCCAAAAGCGAGCTCATGAGGTAAGAATTGCCAAAGATCATATAACGAGACAACAACCCATACCATCAACTAATGTGGGACTCTAATAAATCTCTTCCATCGATTTGAATCTCTGAGAAAAGATTTACTGAACAAAGCCAGTAAAAGAGATAAAGAAAATGGTAAAGTTAAAAAAGAAAAAGGAAACGTAATGAGGTAAAGAGAATTTTGTTTTGCGCAGAGAGCAAGAATTTAAAGATTATGTAATCACTGCAAACAAGCTCAATACATCCATTGACCTCAGATATCGTTTTACCAGTCATTAATGAGTTGGCCCTTTTGTATGCTCTTCACTAGTATTAGCTCAAGGAACTTGAGCACATACACAAGTTCTTTTAATAACCGAAAAATCCCCTAGTGCCTGGCGCACTGTTAAAACTCGGTGGATAATGGACTCGTTTCTCCAAATTAAATAACAGGCCCCATGGTAGGGTTCGAAACCGTGATGTGTGCCTAACCCACACATCACGTGCTGCACTTGTACCACTAGACCAATGTCATTCAGCCATCACTGCATCAGATTAAGAACCCTATGTCCTAAAGTTTAAACTGTGTGCAGTGAATTCATTATTGCCTTGGTGGCTGTGTCAAAATCACAAAGTCTTTTCTTTCCCAGAGTTTCCCATTTGGGGGGAGGGAGTTGGAATGTAGGAGCTGGAAATATTCTGTAGAATTTTGAATAGCTTACAAGTGATGAGAATGGTCAAAACTCACGACAGATTAGCTTACAAGTGGAAATACTCAGTAGAAGTTTGAATAGCTTAAGCATTTCTATAACCTATAAAAAAGATTTTAAGCCACTCTATCAAGACAGGTTAGCATAGCAGACTATTCGGTGAACTTATGGAAGACCATCCCAACTAGTACTTGGTGGATTTTATTTATAAAGAGAAAGACACCAAAGATGTTTGAGGGCAGGATAGATTCCAACCTTAGTGGTCGGTACAACTGCATAATTTTACTAGCTTTTTGGTGTAGGTTGGCATATGTAAATGATATAGACACTCCTAGTTTTATCAACTCCGTACAAGCTTAAAGAAGGAAAACTTCATCAAAAGCATATCTTTCAGCACCACCTTGCCATAAAATCTGTCTTATTCAGAAAAAGGATGAAATATGTGCCCGTCTATAGTAACTCGGCACAAGGAAATGCTGGATATCTTAGTTCCTTCAAGTGCTGTTGCTTTCTAGACTTTAGACTGGATGGATGGCAGTTAATCAGTTAAAAGTGTTTATTCAAAGCAGGCGCTAGATAATCAAAAACCAAATAAAGAAAATTTTCCAATCAATTACCTCCTTTCTATACCGATTGCCCATGAAGAAGAGCAAGGAATTCCGATTTTCAACGCCAATGTCCCCAGTATATGTATTGATCCGATGTGAGTAGGGCAAGATGACATCCTTAACAAGTGATGCTTGATTACGAGCCAATCTTCCAAAATCAGAAACTAACAGCACCCCGTTCTTCACCCTATCCACAACCTTGTATAAAGCATTAGGATCCTGGCATATAAACACGTGATCCCAGCCATTGTTCCTTTTCCAATACTCCTGCTGCTCCAACCATTCAATTAAAGACTCCTGCAACATGAACTATGCTATCACATGCCATTTTTATGCAAGAGTTAATTTCTGAACCAAAACGTTATGATCAGAAACAAATGCATTTAAAAAATTTAAGAAGCATGAGGAGACCAAAATTCTCTCTTTTTTTTGTTTTTGTTTTTAATGATTACAGTGTAGCCCAACCCAACTTGTGCACACCTCGGCTAATACATTGAGTACCGGCTAACACAGGTGAATAATTATACCCACCAAGTTTAGCCATATGGAAAGAATTCACCTGGTCTTCTCGATCCTTGGTTTGCAAGGTTGTCACACCAGCTCTTAAACGGGCTACCACCTTGAGGGTTGAGAACCATAATTCTCAACAAGACATTTGCAACAAACAGATCGGGGTGTATAAGTATTAATCTATGTTTCCCAAGCTCAACAAAAATAGATCATTTAAAAAACAATTTACCAATTATAGCTAACGTAGCTAAATTAACAGTATGGACTAAAAACACAATTTATGACAAAAAAGATAAAAACTTCGACTGAAAAACACAAAACAAGGCAATTCCAGAAGCCCAAATAATGAAAATTTCAAACAAATAGACATAAAAGGGACCAAACAAGCTGCATTAAACTCAAAAGAAATGCTAGCATGCTTACCCTGATTGCTAGAATTGACAACATTTTGATAATTTTCACATCTGACAAACTACAAGTTAAAGATATACAAGATCAAAACTTTTAACTTGATGACACCATAATGCCAGGAAATCTGACAAAAATGCAAAAGAGTCCAACAAATGCAATCACATTAACCCCAATTGAAAACAAACGCTTCCACAGGCAGCAAATAGCAGTGAATTCCCACCTGCATTTCCTCATCACTGTATACAGGCCTATCCCCGGGTGCAACAACTGTGCCAGGTCGAATCGGATTCGCCACGAGACTCAACGATGAGAAGAAGGGGACGTAAAAAAGGTCAGCTTCCTCAGGGTCCAAAACCCGAGTGACGGCTGAGTCAACCCGTTCTCGATTCAGCCGGTTCAGGTCAGAAAACAAGTACCACTCAGCAGAATGCTGATTTCCAGGATACTTAAGCAACGAATCATCACTCTGTTTCTCACCTCCCCTTGCTAATGCATAGCTCTCAATAACCCCATATGTAAACTTCCTAGGCAGATCATACATATATACTTTCACGGGTGGAAAATTCTGGGTATTTTTATCTCTGAAACCAAATAAAGAGTTTCTTGTAGTGGAATTATTTGGTGGGTTAGAGAAGATGAAGGTGTTGAAGAAAGCGTATAACGCTAAGATAGAGAGCAAAGTGGTGGCAAGTGTAAGAGTAGTGGGTTTGAGATTTAATTTTCTGGGGGGCATTTTGTTGTTGAGATTTGGGGTTAGGGATTTGGGAGAGGGGGGAGAAGATGGAGAGGGTAGTGGTGGTGATCTGAGTTTCGGTCTGGGATTCATTGATCATTCACAAAAAACTCAGAGGTGGAACCATGGGAAATCTGTAATTCTTTCAGAATGGAGTAACTCTTTTTTCCTGGGGTCGGGCTTTAGACGTAACTTCAACAAAAAATGGAGAAGTGCACAATTAGTCACTAATTAAGGTAAAAATAGTACGGGCTAACAAATTTTTAGATTAATAATTGAAGAATAGTCTGCATTTGTAAAATTATTGAAAAATAGTCATTACTTTACTATAACACAGATCGGTCCAGCATAATATACTAGAGATTAGTGCACATGTGTATGAACTACCAGCATATTATGTTCGAACTCCAACACGCAGAAAGTTCCAGCATAATATACCGGAGATTAGAATACCTATGTATGAACCTCCAGTATATTATACTGGACCTGTTATACTGGAGCTCCGGTATATTATGCTGGAATATTTTCCAGATTTTAAATAGTGTTTTCATTCAGATTTATCTTTACATGAAAAGTGACTAAATTTCGATTACTTTTGAAATTGTGACAATTTTTCAATTACCACTTGTAACTTTGGCTATTTTTGTATTTCTCCCACTAATTAGAGATGTCTTTACTCTTTAACCATTATTTAAAATATATTTATTCTTTAACCAGTGCTTAATAAATTTTCTCCCGCCAGACAAAAATACCTTTGTGCTGGACATGGATGCGGTGTCAATATTAAGGACATGGCGTCCTTAACTTCATGTTGTGTAAATATTAAGGACAAAATGTCATGTATTTGTACCTTCTGTTGTTAAACTTTAGGACATGACATCCTTAACTTCATGTGTGCAGTGTAAATATTAATGACATAATGTCCTTAAGTTGTATTTGCACCTTCTGTTGTTAAACTTTAGGACCTCGTGTCCTTAACTTCATATATGCAGTGTAAATGTTAGGACATGGTGTCCTTAACTTCATGCGTGCAGTGTGAATGTTAAGGACATGGTGTCCTTAAGTTTATGAGTGTTGTGTAAATATTAAGGACGTGATGTCCTTAACTTCTTGAATGTTGTATAAGTATTAAGGACAATGTGTCATGTATTTGCATCTTCCGTTGTTAAACTTTAGGACATCATGTCCTTAACTTCATATGTGCAGTGTAAATGTTAAGGACATGGCGTCCTTAACTTCATGTGTGCAACGTAAATGGTAAGGACACCATGTCCTTAATATTTACCCAACACTCATTAAAAAAAGGGTAAAAACATCTTTTTGTATTAATTCTAATAGAGCAATGGTTATTTTTGCTCAACATTAAAAATATTGGATAAAAACTAAATATCATGTTAAGAAGTGGCTATCCCACGTCATTTCTAAACAAATAATTGCACGACAAATAATTGAACACTATAATTTTTTAATATTTAAAGCTTAAAATTCTTATTTGATACTAATGGAAAATAGAAGGTTAATGATCCATTATTGTTAAAAATATTTGAATGTTCATAATTTATGCTTAAATTTTTAGTTCAACCACTCATTTTGTGATTTACTGTAAAAAAGCTCAAAACTCCATTGTTGGACCTTAGAAAATATAAAAAAAGACAAAGTGTTATTTGACTAAATTTGTAATTCATGATTGTTTTGTGTTGGTATTTGGAAGCTTTGCTTCAAATTCGAGACCAGCAGATTTAGGTGGCTTGAGCGAAGTGAAAATTGCAAATTTTAAGAACACTTTGTTAAAACAACACTAAAAAATTATGTCAATAGAATAGAATTCAGTAAGCAACTTAACATATATGTCGAGTAAATATAACATAAAATCTACCAATTCTACAGAGAGATCCCTAAAGAGCAAAATCATGCCAACTTGGTAGACTTTGACAAACAACTTAACAAATAAGTAGAGTAAATATAGCATAAACTCTACCAATCCGGTAATAAAATGCCGAAGAGCAATAACTAAGTGCGGGTCCGGGGGTTATTTTTTAAATACTGCCAATTTTAAGGACATTCGGCTAAGACTAACCCCTTATGGAGGTAAAAATAGTACGGGCTAGCCAGTTTTCAGACTGGTCATTCAAAAATAGCCAACGTTGCAAAGTCATTGAAAAATAGCCACTATTTTGCTGCAACACGAAAAGTTCCAGCATAATGTACTGAAGATCAGTGCACCTGTGTATGAACTTCCAACATATTATTCTGGAACTCCAACACGCAGAAAGTTTCAGCATAATATACTGGAGAATGGAGCACCTGTGTATGAACTTCCAGCATATTATACTAGACCGGATATATTATACTGGAACTCCAGTATATTATGCTGAAAGTCCAGTATATTATACTGGAATTCGGGTATATTATGCTGGAGTATTTTTCGGATTTTGAACTGTGTTTTCGTTTAGATTTATCTTTACAGATATTATGGCTATTTTTGACTGACTACTTGTAAATCTGGCTATTTTTGAATTTCTCCCTCATAGAGCCATTCTTGTCAATTAAAATATCATTTACAAAACAATATTTGTTTCAATATTTTTTCGTTATCGTAACTGAAATTGAAAAACTTGTTTAATTTATTTTCACTTGAATAAATGATTTTAGCTCACAAAACTTCTTTATCTTTTTGTGTAATCATCTGGTAAGTGTTTCTATCAAAGGTTTCTTTTTATCGTCTATGCATTTTCCATATCAACAATCTTCAAGCGTTGAAGGAAGGCACTGAAAGTATGATTATTCTATAAGCTTAATATGAGTATATAATTCTATATATTTGTATCCATAAAGGAACCCGTAAACAGGAACTTAAAGAAAACCATAAAGATGGTGCTTTCAGGTTTATAAGTATAACAATACTATTGGAGGCAAATAGTTACAACTTGGAGGAACTAAGGATTATCAATGCCTGCCACAAATTGACTAAATCAGACATGAATCTCACAATTGTATTCAACATTGGGAATTCGATGTTTCTTTTTTAAGCGCACCTCGATTATTTCCCTGGGTAACTGCTACTTCCCACTAACAAAGATATCGAACAAACCCGTCCTTCAAGGATTAGGAGATAGAAATAAATCACAGAGTGTTTTTTTGTCTTTGCTTGGAATTGAATGTTTAACACTTCGTTCTTTGTGGCTGTTCTAAAACGGGAAAACCAAATGTCTAGCTACTTCAAGAAAGAGTGATACGAATATTGATTTTGAGAGGAAGAAAATCTAACTAAAGCTAAGCTAAGCTAAGAAGAGAAGAAAATAACGCAAATAAGATAAAAGGGTTTTTCATTCATGCCTTCAAATGAATACAAAAGCAGAATACAAATAAGCCCTAACAAAGGCACGGGTCTAACTTAAACTATTAAATTAGTAATGGGGCAACTGTGTAGTTAGAGAAACTAAAGGAATCAAAATACAAAGAATGAAAATGTGGCACTTCCATTTTAAATCGTATCAGTTCTCCCCCGCTAAGAACTTCCTTGTCCTCAAGGAAGGAGAGATGGAAAAATGTACTCTGGAAGCATTTGTATCTTCCCTTGTCGGCCCTGTGCAAGCATTATACATTATTGAAGTCCTCAAATCAGTTGGTTTGATCTTTTTCTTCCGCACCTTGAGAAACATCCAACGATCTTTGTAATTGAGAAGGACTAGCTTGATGATCTTGTTTTCCTCTTGGCTTCGAAGTAGTTTCAACAATGAAAAGAATAGCTTGTTAAAGTCCCGAATATAGCCCTCGTACTCTACCAGCTTCTTTGGATCAATGTTCATAAGCTTTACTGCTCCAACAGTGCAAGTGCTACCATTAGGAAGTCCAATCCATGATTCAAAATTCTCACCATCAGTGATCACACTTTTGCAAGTGAACTTGTTGAAAGAGAGAATAGAATTCCTCGCAAAACACCACCTTTGCTCCTTCACTAAAACAAAGAACCTGTTGGATTTGTCCCAAGAATGAGACTGACTGCAAGACTTCAAGTACACTCTGAAATTCCATGTGTGAAGTAATAGTATCATATGCAGCACTTCCACTTAATTTTCCTTTTGGGGGCAACATTATGAGTGTAAGTACAGCAAAACAAATACACATCTGATATGCAATCCAATTTCTTCTGAGGTCGGATAATCTTGTTCAGCAAATGGGAAGGATCACACACAACTTTCTTTCAATTTTCTATTTCCCCTTGTGGAGTAACACTAATAGAGACTCTTCCTCTGTCATACTCAAAATTGGTATCCAATCACTTTAATATATAAATATTCCATAACATTACTATGAATTAGCACCTGCACACTTTCCTGCAAAACTGCAACAGTAAATAAGGAACAAAGTTTCCCATAATATCGGCACGCCAGCTTCGACAACAAAGGAAATAACTTCAACACTTTACTATCAGCATCTTCAACTATGATTTCAGTTTCATTCCTTGCACTACAAGGTCTAAATAGCAGATCAATCTCATTATCATCCTCGGTGTGTACTACAACAAAAGTCATACGAGATAGACTTTTATGAAGAAGATCCTCACTGTCTAGACCCAAATATGAGTGACAATCATCAGCTTCTCCAACCAAACGCTGCCACAGCCCCTTTTTGAATGGAAAATCTACTTCACAATTTTCTCCAATGGTGCACCCCAACACAAAAATATCAAGAGTTGTTACTTTTCACTGGTGAAGTTGCTGAAAATGGTTATAAACTTCATGGATGATATGAGGTTTCTTTCCAACACAAGCTTGAGCAAAAAGTACAGCTGCCAGTGCTAAGACCATGTCCTGCTCGAGTGACCTCGGAAACTTCTCTTTCAGCAATTCAACCTCCTTCACTAATATACCACTTAGAAGGAAATTGCTAACAAGAAGAAATAGCTTAGCTCCAGGGCAATGGGCAAGTTCCTTTGCCAAAAACTCTCGATGTATCTCAGGTCCTGCAAGAGTAAGGTTCTTTGTGATCTTTGTAGAAACAAGGACTTCAAGACACTCAGTGTTCAAAGTGCCTCTCCACAATTCTCCATTATGCCACACAATCCTACAACCAACAATTTCCTATCTGTTGTAGGTATCTACTTGGTCGCATCGAATAACACCTCTGATTTGGAGTCGCTCACAGGCCCTTTTAGATGTCATGTATTCAAGCTTAATATGTCTCTTATCAAATTCATCAAGTTGCTTCATGCCATAAGTTACTGCTTCTAATTTTTTCATCTCCACTTCGCTTTCGTTTTTTTCTTTACTCGAGAAGTTGAAGGAGCAACTAATAACTCATACATCAATCTGTAAGCAATATGTTTCTCTTCTTTGCATACGTGAGTTTCTTTTCTCAACATCTCACTAAATGCAAAAACTGTCATGGTGCTAGGAAGAAGGAAACAATGTTTCCATACGAACTCAGCAGAAGAATTTTCCTTGACAGACTTGGAAATTGCTCCAGTTTTGCATATTACACCATTCACCATAAGAGAATACAGAGCCTCCACATGCCTTCGATCAGGCCCAATATTAAAGCTCCTTGGATCAACAAATACATGCTCTAGCAACTGGCTATGATCCGGAATAGGGCTTGCATCTGCAAACACAACAACCTCTTCAACCAACTTGCCAATCTTCTTATCTGTGACCTTCAACTCCACTTCACTGGCCAGAATAATGTGACTGCTATCATTTTTATTCACCACATCGGCAAATTCCTCAGGCTTCTCGTCGATCAAGGGAATGCTACTCTCATCGACATACTTCTTCTCGACCTCCTTATCTATTGGCATTTCATCAAACATCTGGTGCTCACAAGCGGAATGTTGTTCCTCTTCCATTGACTCAAAGTTTTCCAATATCTCTTTCCTCGGAGTAGCTTCTGGAATAACAACATCGATTAAATTGATTAGTCTTTCATCTACGTGAATAGAAATGCTGTTGTCGCTACCCTTCAGAATCCCATCATCAATCAAAATTTCGGATGGAAGAGAGCTAGTCTTTCATCTACGTGAATAGAAATGCTGTTGTCGCTACCCTTCAGAATCCCATCTTCAATCAAAAATTCGGATGGAAGAGAGCTCTCAACGACGGTATCAAAACAAAAGTGTTGCTGCTGAAACGGCAAAAGGGGAAGGGAATATTCTGATCTGTGGTTAGAATTTTCTCTATCAGCAGCAGTTGGAATCGCCTCGTTAGTCAGGAAATTGACTGGAATAGAATCGTGGATGACCCGGTTAACACAAGGTTGTTGCGGCTGAAATGACAAATATGGAGGATTATACTCCGAACAGTGTTCCCTGCTAGGGAGGAAACCCATGTTACTGGATTGGAAATCAACTGCAACACCTCTATCTGGAACCACTTCGGTAGTTGAAAAATTGGAAAAGACCGTGGTAAACTCCGATGGCGGGTAGGCATAAGGGACCGATGGGGAACTCCCAGCTTGCCAAGGTTGATGTGGACTGAAATTAGAGGTGTATAGAGGGTTTGTTGGTTGGAATTGCTGTTGATACCCCATATAGTAAGCTCCATACCCCCTATTACAATAATCTGAAGAATTAGGACCTTGGTAGGGTGCATAGTTGAAATCCTGTGGAAGATAGCCTGGTGCAGTAGCTGGAGTGTTCACTATAGCATTCAGCCATGGATGCCTAGCTCGTGGGTCATTGTAACAGCCGTACCGTGGGAGAAATCGATCCATCTTCATTGCCACAGAGGTCAGAGAATCGATGCTCTGATACCACTGATACGAATATTGATTTTGAGAGGAAGAAAATCTAACTAAAGCTAAGCTAAGCTAAGAAGAGAAGAAAATAATGCAAATAAGATAAAAGGGTTTTTCATTCATGCCTTCAAATGAATACAAAAGCAGAATATAAATAAGCCCTAACAAAGACACGGGTCTAACTTAAACTATTAAAATAATAATAGGGCAACTGTGTAATTAGAGAAACTAAAGGAATCAAAATACAAAGAATGAAAATGTGGCACTTCCATTTTAAATCGTATCAAAGAGCTTTTGAGAAACAAATCATGCAGAATAGGGGGGTTCAACACAGCACATACATAGACTAATACCAACAGCAGAAATTAACGGCATTATGGAGAAAGAAACCAGTTGGAATTCTTCACAAAATCCATGCAATGAAGAAAAATATCTCGAGTCATTTACCAAATACACTTGAATCATTTTTAACAATAGTACTTTAATAATGGCAGGCCATAGAAGTTGAACATCAGTTTAGGTGTGATGTTTTACATCAATGCGGAGAAATGGAAAACTTGCAGGCAACCAAGCTTGATTCTAACCGGGGGGCCATTTCAGCTGTCTCCCACCAAGTACGTGCAAGTGAAGATGGTACACAGATTGACCTATGCAAGAGAGAGAGAGAGAGAACTAGTAATTACTACTTTTTTTTTTCTTTCAGTAAGTACTGTTAAACTTTTTTTTGATTCCTAAAAGATGCAAAGAAAACTCAAGATGCGTATGAGAAGTAAATAGCATCGTATTCTCTTCATTGTTCATGCAAAAAATTCCCGTTTTAGTTTGAGGGAGATAGACTTACATGCAGAGGCACCACTATTAATGACTACTCGAAAGCCATCAACAATGCCTTCTTTCTCCGCTACTATCTTGGCAGCATAAAGGAGGTGACCCAATATATCTTCATGTCTTTGTTCAGCCTTCAAAGATTGGAATAGAACCAGTTGCAAGACATCAATTACCAGAGGAAATGGCACGGAAATGAACATCAGCAAAATTGACTTTTTTTTTTCCGGATGACAACTGCTAAGTTGCTAACCTATAAAGTTAGCAAGATTCCACTCTTTCCCTAAATACTTATATTCTTTATTCAGTAAAATCATCACTGCAAACTACAAGCACTTTTCACATACAAGTGCTACAACTTCGTAATATCATGCAAAAACCAATGCAAGGTGACCACCTTTTACATCCAAAATATGTGTTTGCCTTAACCAACAGGACTCTACAGATCTCAATTATAGGGGCAAAAGGCAGCAAGAAAAGGGATATCAACTTGTGGAGATATTGTGGTCATCTATTTCTGCCGTGGGACAAATAGTTCAGACTCTAGCCTCAAATATTAGTAGAGATAAGTTGTGATTTGTGCTATACCAAAAGTCAAGATGCGCATTCCTTGAAACATAGGCATGGAATGTGTGCTAGAATACATACCACAGTGATGATATTATCAGAAAAGTAGATGAAGGAAAAAAACACCACCTTTCCAAGCTCTGTTAATCCATCCCTCGATTTCGGGATAACTAGAACATGAACGGGAGCTTGAGGATTGATATCGCGAAAAGCAAGAACCTTTTCATCTTCATATACTACAGAGGCAGGTATCTGCTTTGCTATGATTTTATCAAATCTGAATGCAGAAACAAATTAATCAGTATGCGGTGAGCCTACATGATCACTCAGTCACCATGTCTGACGGAAAGTATGCAAGTCAAACTGTGGATGTTCACGTCAAATTTACTACTATGAAATAAGAGCTTAAGATTAAACAAGATCAGTATAATCATTTTTTCTCAGGGAAGCAAATCAAGAAGCATATAAACAAATTATTCCCACAACAAACACTTGTTTCCTTGTAAAATACAAATGTCCAATTACCTTCGAATCTTTCCTTTTTCTCTTTAAGATAGAAGTTGTTAGGTGATTTATAGTACAAAATGTATTAGATGTGAAGACAGAAGTTGTTAGGTGATTTATAGTACAAAATGTATTAGATGGAAAGACAGAAGTTTTTAGGTGATTTATATTACAAAATGTATTAGATGGAACAGTTGGAGGCCAAATATGAGGTAACATCTTGAACAAAGACTGAATGATGATATTTAATGAGCATTCAAGTAATTATTTTTTTGATAAGGGAGATTAAAGTAATTATTTGAAGAGTCAGAATTTCCGATTACATATCTGTTATTTTTAGAGATGCATTTTTAGTTATCATCTACCAGAAGTAATAAGGAAATTACATGGGAAACAAATAGCAGATGTTGTAGCGATCAGCCTTTTTATTTTTGCTGACTGCTATGTGCATAAAAAACCCTATGTACCAATGCATCTGATTCCAAACTCCAAAATCCAAACTCCAGTTCTTGAGGAACCTATACACTAGGGAGGTTTTTGAAATGAGAAATGCAAGTGAAAGGATACCTATTCAAAAGAAAAGCACAATACAGAAAAGATGCAGAGTTCAAAATAATGTTATTGACTTAGAATTTTAGTGCCAACAACTTCGACGTTTTACTTAAAAGATAACTCTAGAGTGTGATTCTTCTTCAATAATTATCTCCAGTAGTCAATAAAATTAAAGGACTTCTATTTCCATAAGCATAAGGAACACTTAAATTCTATGGTCAATCAGAAAGAGTTATATAAACACTCTGTTAATTTGTTTCAAGTTTTGACAATCTAAACTTAATCAAATAATATAACTACAAAAAATTCTATCCACAGGAAAATAGTACATGGTTGGAGCTCCAGTATCAGCATTTACGGCAGCTGTCTTGGCAGCTGCTTCCTCATCATGTGCAGCAGCTACATAAGACCTGTCTTTACAAAAAGAAAACAAATCTCAATGAGATACTTGAAGAGGAACTCTGGGAGCAGAGAAAGTGCATTCTAAATTACAAATATTCCTATAAGTAAGCTCCCGATTCGCATTTGTTTTATTAAACATAGAAAATGCTTATCATAACTTTTCAGGCTTAGGGGCTACACTAGAAACTTCTTTTCTAGTGCACAAATAGTTTTTTACAAGTATTTTATTGCAAAAGTAGTTTATAAGATAGTGATGAGATTATATCAGATTCTTGCCTGAAATTGCTTGATTTGAAACTGTGATCTTGCGTAGAACGTGAAGATTTAGGATATGACTTGATTGCTACTAATTGGAGTTTACCTAACATGTAAAATCTACTAATCTATGTAAGTAGTACAAATTCATTACTGAACTTGTGAGAATAACCAAGCTCGTTTGCCATAGGTTAATATTCAACAAAGTTGTTCCCAGCTGTATTGATCTACTCGTCAAGGCACTAAAATTACTATCTTGTGAAGTCCGTCCATGCAGTTGATAAGAGCTCATCATTACCAGCAATAGAGAAAGCATAGAAGAAAAAAAAGAAACTTCAATGCCAAACAATACCTTTCCGACTACAAGATAAGGCTCTACCCACCAGTAGAAGAAGATTACCTCCCATGCACAAGTTACTACAGGTATGCAAAACTCACTGGCAGATATAGACCCTTAAATAATGTATTCCTGATTATAAAGGATTTTAAACACATGAAAAACAACTAGGAAACCTTAATGAGGATTGAAGTATAATCTCTATGATATGTTGGAACAGTCGAAGTCTGGATTATAGCCTCAGTTACAGCTTTAAAGAAAGAGAATGACAACGATGAAGGGAATTTGCATTCAAATGACAATTGACATGACTACAATCACTTATTATGCGTGTAATTTAGTAAACGAGAAGCAACACTGAAAATGCATTCCACTTTGAAATGAAAACAACAAAGACTCAGACTAGATACCTATTCGAAATAGCTCCACCACACTGTACAACCTCAGACAACCATCACAGGAACTTGCATTCAGATGACAAAAAATGTATGGAATGACTTGTCAGGATTAGTACAACAGTATCGCTCTGTCCCAATTCTTATGACACCCTTTTCATTTGGGAACAACCCTTAGGGGTCGTTTGCTAGGGTGTATAAGAATAGTACTGAATATGAGGTATTAGTAATGCGGGATTGGTAATGCAGAGATTAGTTATGTTGGTATGAGTTATGCTGAGATTATTTCTTATGATTGTTTGGTGTGGTGTATTAAAAATGACATGCAGTTGTATAATTTCGAAAAAAATTATTTGTTTACAAAAACACCCTCCACACCCTTTATTTAGCTTTGAGGGACTTTAAGGACAATTTTGTCTTTAACCATGATTATGCATATATAATAGTCTTGATATTATCATGATTTGTTATGTATTAGTTAAACATAGAATTATATCAAATAGGATGTATAATACTTTGAAAAAGTGTACAAAATAAAGGATTAATAATACCAAAGCTAATACACGCATAATTTTCTCTAATACATCCTGCCAAACGACCCCTTAATGTTTTGACACCATTACATTGTCAGTAACTCGAAACTCATAAGTTTATTCAAATTTTTGAATTTGACGTGTTGTTTATTTGTCTTTAAAATAAACTTTTCAATCATTACTTAAATAGATTCTTCAACTATCACTAATATAATTTGCACGTCAAATTTAATATCTTAAACGCCATAATTAGAATAATGAGAAAGATTAATCAGACTACAAGAAACGCACTTTGCAGAAGCATGTCAAGAAATGATAGATTCTTCAACAAAAGCAAGATAAAGTTAATAGTACAGCAGCTACAGCATGCAGTACAAGCTCAATGTCTGTTTAGTCGAATATGGGTATAATATTGAACCGCTAAAATCGGGTTTTCATGGTAAACTTACGAAACCTGCGAGACTGAAGGGGATGACGCAAGGCTGGTGGAGTCGTTGGTATGAAATTTGATGCCTTTATGAAGCCCAAAACTTTCACTACTGAAGGGCCTCTGCATATATGGAAAAAGAAATCACATCTTTCGATGAGAAGAGAGGAGAAAAAGGAGAAAGTGGGAGGGGTGGGGGAAGAAAATGTACCGCAAAAGGGAGAGAGAGCTCATCGCAGCAGCCATGGGAGTGAGGGAAAACAAAAATGCTGCAATTTATTGGTCTAGTGGAGGAAAATGATGAAAGCTAAGGGCCTCTGAGCAATTACTTCCTGCCGATGACAACAAGTGACAGGTTTACTTTTTCATTTTAGTTCAGAATAAGTGTCCATTTATATAATCAACGAAGAATTTAATTTGTTTTTATAAAATAACTTTTATGTATATTTTCCCAAAAAGTATTTTTACTCTTCACATTAAATAGTTGGTAATTTAATCATAATAAATATTTTTATATAGAATTTAGTATTTTCTTAATGGACGTGCTAAAACAAACTCGTCACTTATCTTATCGTGAACAGAAGGGAGTACTTCTATTTCGAAATTTCCATGATATAATCACAGCTAATCGTATTGCAAATTTGTTTTTTAGTACTAGTATAGTATGGCGTAATTGTTTTGGATAGAATTCTTAAATACAATTTTCAACTCATAACATTTTTTTTTTGTTTTGAGATTTAACTAATTGATACTCCCTTCATTTTAATTTAGACGACACACTTTTTTTATTAGTTCTTCCAAAAAAAAGAAATATTTCTATATTTAAAAATATTTTAATTTTAAACTTTTTATTTTACCCGCTTTATTCTTAATGAGAAATCTTATAGTCACACAAATGTAACTGCCCAGCTGGTGATATTGTCCCCCACAGATATAACCAGCATCCCTCAGCATTGAGGTTTGATGTTTGACCTGCCTAACTGGGTTTTGCCTAAACTGAGTTGAACTCTCAACCACATCAGTAAGGCTGGCACAAGAGCGACTCTAGTACCATCTGTAACTGTCCAGCCCGCTAGTGATATTATCTGTTCTAGGCTTAGGCCCTCAAGGGTTTAAAACGCATCACTAGGGTCTAAGACTTTTTAACTTATATACTCAGCATCTCTTTTATGTTTTACCGATGTGAGACTCTATCTAAAGTGTGGGGTGTTATAACAAATATCATAACCCTACAAAGCTTTACCCCTTAATCTTTTAAAGTCACACATTTCAAAAGTCTATTTTTTTCTTAAACTTTGTGTTAAGTTAAATTTTATGGTCTAAATTTAACGGAAGGAAGTACTACTTGAGAGAAGTAGTAAAGTCAAAATTGCACAAGGTCTAACTTCCACAAAATTGCACAAGGTCTAACTTCCAATTTGAATTTACGGCATGTTAGCTTTGTTAGGAATTAGGATCAAGAACCACTAATATTTGCTAATGGTAAAAATGTGAATAAATTAAAATATAAAATTAATTTTTTTAGTTTATTAAACTACTAATATTTATAACATTTCCCTTCGGATTGGAAAGATAAGGAGTTTCTCTCCTTTTGGGAGAAAGAAATATGGGACTATTGGAGGCCTCTTTATATTTTTGTTTACCTAGGGAGTACTTACTATTTACTCGTTAAACAATTTATTTTTTTTAATTATAAGTAATATTAGTACTTCCTTCGCTCCATAATAAGTGACAATTTTACTTTTAACACACTTATTAAGAAAATACAAATTCCTAAAGAGAAAAAGATGTATTCACTGAATTAACCTTAATTAATTATTACCTTGACACATTAAAATATGTAAAGAAAGATAAATTTTAAAAAAATAAAATTAATTTTTTCTTGATCATATAAATGAACACTTATTTTGAACCAAAATAAAAAGGTAAAATAGTGAGTAGTAAACTTGTCCAAAAGATAAATTATTCAATGAAGGAGAGTGTTTCTTTCTATTTTTGTGTCTTCTCCCTTTCCAAAAAAAAAAAAGAAGAAAAGAAAAGAAAAGAAAAAAAAAGGAGGCGAATATTCTAATTTCCAATCCACGAAAAAAACGTTTGTGTCTAAAAAAGTATCGAACCACCTTTTTTTTTCCAAAGTGTATAATAATTCGGCAGATATATATGACTAGTGTTGTCAGCTTCAAACACAAGGTCCCTTAATATTCATATCATCAGATTCAGTAAGATTCAAGAAGTTAAAGAGAGAAAATGGCGAATTTTGTACTGCAACTTCCAAATAACCTGCGTTTGCGGAGCTTCACTGTCTCATCCTCCTCTAATGGTATCCTTTTGCCTTCCTGAAATATTACTATGGTTATTGAGAATTTCTGCTAAAAATCTGTACTTAACGAAAAGATTTGTCTGTTCTTTTAATAGAGTTTAGTCAAAAATAATAATTATGGGGATCTGCTCAAATCAAGTGATTGTAGTATAGATAACTGTTATGTAACCATAATTTAGACAAAACCAGTTTGGGTTAACAAAGATTCTTTTTTTATGCTATTTCTTTACTTCTAACATTGCCAAAGATGTGTGCTTTTGTTTGTTTGTGTTGTTGTTTATCATGAACCAGAACCCCTATCAACCAAATTTGTTCTGATTGAGTTGCCTCATAATTGAGTTACTTTAATGATACATATCTTGCTTCATGTCTTTGTTTGAATTATTTAATGGTGTTGTAGAGATTTTGCTGGGAATATTTTCTTGGTATATACATTATAGATCTGTTATACTAGCAAAACCAGTAACGGTTCTGCAGAATACAAAGCACTAGTTTACCCATTATAGTCAAATTGGTTAATGGCTGTGTTCTTGAGTTGAGCTTAGCACAAGCATTTCTGGGTTCTTGCTCGAAATTGGTAATTGTTGCATAAGTAGATAAATGCAGATAAGAATAATGGTATAGAATTTCAATCTTTATATCATTGTACAACAGACGGAGGGAATGCATCATCTTTTCGAAGGCGAATACTCTACCTTCAAGGTAGGGACAAGGTCTGCGTACACACTACCCTCCCCAAACCCCACTTGTGAGATTACACTGAGTTTGTTGTTGTTATTTTAGAAGGCGAATACAATAAAGAATGAAACAAATAACCTACTTCAGAGAATTAGGAGATCACCCCCAGTTTCTCTCATTGCAACCATCCCCAGCTGCAAACCAGGAAACAGAAACTGAAAGCGTAATTACAGGAATCATGTAGTTGATGAATCCGGTTTTCTCTCCTGTTCATACTAAATGTTCAGTGAGCCTAATTTGGATATACCATGTTGAGTTTTCAATGTTTTCTTTGAAATGCAAAAGCCTTTACTCCTAAACCTACCAGTTGTGTGTGCTTGTGTTGGTCATGTAGTCCTGTTGTGAGTGAAAGAACAGCTTCGAGTTCTTAATGCTTTTAACTGTTTCTTTAAGTTAATGCTTCTAAATTATTCATAATATGGTTTCAGGGTCGACTCCTGGTGTGCCTCAATCAGCGAGGCCAGTGATTCTTGAACTTCCCCTTGATAAAATCCGAAGGCCACTCATGCATACCAGAGCTAATGACCAGCAAAAAGTGATGGAACTGAAGGATAGTATTAAAGAAATCGGGCTTCAAGTACCTGTAATTACAAATCCTTTGCTGTCATTTACTTTTCACATGATTTGATATTATTTTGTCTTCAAATATAAGTGGAGATGAGAATGTACTCGCGTTGTAGTGAATGAATTCGTTTGTCCTTAGATTCATGACTTATTCAACTCCCACTTCCTAATTTCCTTTCTGATGACCTATAACCTCAAGAAAATAATCAAGTCCTAAAATTTCTTGTAGGGCGTAAGCCATAGATCTTATGCCCCAACTTGAACTAAGTTTCCAGCAATCCTGTGCTAACAGAGTGGAAGACAGCCTTGACATCTCAAAACATTGTCTTTTATTAGTTAATTATGGGAAAGTCGCTTTTGACACTTCAATTCCTTCTTTTATATGCTGATACGCACCAGAAATTCTGGAATCGAAAAGAAGAAGGAACACCTAAAGAGTTGTTATACAATCTGTATTGCTGTAAAACCAATAAAGCATTAAACTTTCTGAAATAAAACCAGAAACAGAAAGTTAGTATAACAAAATTGTCGAAATAAATTTTGAAAAACAGTGTAGGAATAAATCGAGCCCACTGAATGCACAGTGTGTCCTTAAGGAAATTATTCCCCTCAAGTACCCGAGGTATTGGAATATTATCCTCCCAGGATAGAACGATTTAACTCACCAGCGTATTGGTACCAAAAACTCTGGTGAACGGCGAACCACTCAATGGTCGTAAAACACACTGGAATATATTGTGCAGAAAAAGAAGATCAGAAAATTTTAGTAAGTAATAATTCTGGGATTCAATGCATATTTATAGACCATTTTACACTGATTCTGAAAAGGTTTGTAACCTTTCAGAACAACCATAGCTGTTGGAACAAGTGGGAATATTGCGGGAAAATTAAAAAACGGATTTAAAATAATCCGGAAAAGAAAAACGAACCGGACCGGACCGGGTTGCGGGTAATGGGTTATTCCGGATTGAATTTTCGTTAATTATTAAATTAATTAATTAAATAATTTGAAAGGAATTTTGTCCAAAAAGATTAATCAATCAATCGATCTTTGACCAAATCCGAATCTGAATCCGAATCCGTATCCGAAGCCAAAACCGAAGCTGAAGCCGAAGCTGAGCGAGCAACGACGACGACGACGGCGCGAGGCTTGCCTTCTTCTCAACTCTTTAAGAGCTAGAAGAAGAGCAATTGAATATATACCCATCAAAAGTATTTTCTTCCTCTAATATGGGACAATGTCGCTTTGCCAAAGAGAGAAACTCAAATATTTCATTTTCCTTCCATTTCCCATTCACCGTCTTTAAGTTACACCAAGCTTAAAATTAAGCTCTACCAAGCTTAAAACCCAACAATCCCCACATGAATGGGCAATGACTATAAAATAAAGGAATTCACGGACGCGTGTGTGTTTTACATGCAAAAATTAATTGCATTTGGATAAGTAGGTTTTCTTTTGAACTTTACGTAGTGAACTTATATCGGATATACTCGGTCAATCGGTAGATTTGATATCTTTGAACCGTCGAGCTTTGTTGTATACCTAGACAACATAAGTTACACAATCAATCCTTAACCATCTATGGTTCTCACGGTTGTGTTCGTTTCAGCCATGAACACCGCCTGGTTTCATTAGTGCTTAGAGAATGGGCCTTTACTTTCATTCCCTTTGAAGCGGCTTACACTTCACACTCACATAGGTGATTCCTAAACTTGTAATCCTAAAGACACACTATCTGGTCATATCCTGTCAGACTTAGCAAATCATTAAAAAGCTTTAAGCTTTATTGGCTCATCAAAAAGCCTTAATGCTTTACCTCTATTTTTGAACATTGTCTTCATCGCGAGAATGGGTTGAGTTATTTGACAATGTTGAACCGCCATTCATAACTTTGTTTGATCTCTTTGAACCTAGCTCTTGGGATCTCCAGTCTGCTAGGTAGAGTAACCGCCATGATGACTTGTCCTAGGCTTTAACCCCATTGCTTTTGATGATTTTTCAACTGCCTCTCTAGATAGGCCTTTTGTAAGTGGATCCGACACGTTATCTCTTGACTTTACGTAGTCAATTGTGATAACACCACTAGAGAGTAGTTGTGTAACGGTATTGTGTCTCCGTCATATATGACTAGATTTTCCGTTATGTATAACGCTCCCAGCCCTGCCTATTGCCGCTTGACTATCACAATGTATACAAATAGGTGCCAAAGGTTTAGGCCAAAATGGAATATCTTCCAAAAAATTCCGGAGCCATTCAGCTTCTTCACCGGCCTTATCTAAAACTATGAATTCAGATTCCATTGTGCGATGCACGTTTGTTTGGACGATTTCCAAGACACTGCTCCACCCCAATTGTGAAAACATATCTACTCGTGGATTTAACTTCAGATGATCCGGTGATCCAATTTGCATCACTATATCCCTCGATCACGGAGGGATATTTATTATAATGCAAAGCATAGTTTTGGGTATGTTTCATATACCTCAANTACTCTTGCATAGTCCAGTTGTGAGTCACTTTCACCTTCTTTCTTTTGAAGTACATAACTCACGTCAATTGGAGTCTTGGCAATTTTGAAATCCAAATACTTGAACTTGTCAAGTACCTTCTCAATGTGGTGAGACTGTGATAATGCTAGACCTTGTGGAGTCTTGTGAAATTTGATTCCTAAGATCACATCAGCAACTCCTAAGTCTTTCATATCGAATTTGCTAGCCAACATGCGCTTTGTAGCATTTATATCTGCCATACTTTTGCTCATTATCAACATTGTCATCAACATATAAACAAACAATGACTTCATGACCTAGAGTGTTTTTAATGTAAACACATTTGTCGCACCCGTTGATTTTAAACCCACTTGCCAACATTGTTTGGTCAAATTTGGCATGCCATCGTTTGGGTGCTTGTTTAAGTCCATAAAGCGACTTTACAAGTTTGCACACTTTCTTTTTTTTACCAGGAACCACAAAACCCCAGGTTGTTCCATGTAAATCTCTTACTCCATTCTCCATTTAAGAAAGCTGTTTTAACATCCATTTGATGGGTTTCAAGACCATACACGGCCGCTAGTGCCACTAACACCCTAATAGATGTTATCCTCGTTATTGGCGAGTAAGTGTCAAAGTAATCAAGACCTTCCTTTTGTCTATAA
>MDKI01103585.1:0-26490 GCA_005239505.1 Nicotiana paniculata
TGTCGACCTGAGTAACCACTCTAAAAACTCTAGAGCGGAGGTGCACTAATAGGAGCTAGTGGTGCACTATAGGCTAGCTGGTCGGAATAAGACATAATAGAGTCTCAACCACCTGAAGCATTGTGTGATGCCTCGAGTGCTGCATGAAATGGCCTGGGAGGATGGCCTTTACAAAAAGTACTCGCTGCTACGAGTCGCCCAGTGCCCGAAGTCCAAATCTAGCAATGTACCTCGGGTCACCACAAGTATAATAGGACCTCGGTTGCTGTGACTGTTGACCCTGAAACTGACCCTGTCGACCTGAGTAACCACTCTAAAAACTCTAGAGCGGAGGTGCACTAATAGGAGCTAGTGGTACACTATAGGCTAGCTGGTCGGAATAAGACATATTAGGGTCTCAACCACCTGAAGCATTGTGCGATGCCTCGAGTGCTGCATGAAATGGCCTGGGAGGATGGCCTTTACAAAAAGTACCCCTTCCTCCAGACGAGGCGCCTCTGATCCACCAGAATGACTAGGCCTCTTATCACTCCCCTGCCCTGTTCCTGTGCAAGAACCACCTCGATCCGTCTAGCGACATTACCAGCTGCCTAAAAGTAAATCTCACCCCCGATCTCCTTGGCCATCTGAAGTCTGATAGGGTGAGAGTCCATCAATAAACCTCCTCACCCTCTCTCTCTCTCTCAATAGGAAGCAATACAAGAGCATGATGGGCTAGATCTACAAAATGAGTCTCGTACTGAGTAACAATCATACTGCCCTGTTGTACACGCTCGAACTGCCTGCGATAATTTTCTCTCAACGTGATATGGAGGAACATCTCTAGGAAGAGCTGAGAGAATTGGTCCCAAGTAATAGCAGGCAAACCAACTGGTCTAGTCGCTACAAAATCCTTCCACTACCTCTTGGTGGAACCTGTCATCTGAAACACAACAAAATCGCCCCCATTGGTCTAAACTATCCCCATGTTCCGCAGCACCTCATGACAGCGGTCAAGATAATCATGTAGGGTCCTCAGAAGGTGCACCAGTGAAGTGAACTGGAAAGATCTTTTTAAACTTGTCCAATCTCAATAATCCCTCAGAAGACATGGCGGGCCTATCACCGGCATGTAACGCAACAATCGGCTGAACAACCCAGCTAGCGGGGTTGCTGGTGTCTGATACTGGAGAGCTATCTACTCCAGAGTGTGAGTAGCAGGCGTCTGTGCTCCTCCCCCAGCTTGAGAGGTGGCTGGTGCAACATGAAATGTACTGGCCTGGGCCACATTCTCCATAAGTCCCACCAAACGGACTAGAGCCTCATGAAGTACTGAGGTGGCGATGAACCCCTCCAGGACCTCAGCTGGTCCAACATGTATAGTCTGAGCTGGAACCTCCTCATAACATATACTTAAATACCATACAAGTTTGTTCTCAAGTTTAATATTTTTGACGTATGTTAGTGTCATTGTATATATAAAAGACTAAGTTAAATTGATATTTCATTACACATAGGCTGATTTTGAAGAAAAATATGCCTGACATGCTACTGAAAATTGTAGATCCACCGAATAGCTTATTAATAGCACCTAAATGATATATAGAAGTTTTGAAAATAACATCATACATGAATTATGATACTGGTCAATGTGCTTCTAAGTATATTTTTATTCCTGAATTCAACATCTGTCTTCCGAAACTAAAGAATATCCTTTTAATTTTGTGTGAAAATATTTTCTGTATGTTTGTGTTTTGATTTTATAATGAACAAAGCACAAGGACAAACATCCTAAATATTGGACTATTTATCGCAATAAATTTTCTTGCACGGACAACTATATGTTTCACTTTCAAAAGGGATATCAACATTGGCAACAAGAGTTGTGGTTATGGAAGAGCAACCAAATCATTAGAAGGAAACATACACACAAAAAATGTCGTCTACAAAGAAGCGTTCAGTAAGATACCATCACATTAAATACTTTTAAACTATAATACATAATTATCTAACTAGCATAACTAAATTGATCATTCGTGTGAGTTATGATGATGTCCTTTCATTTTGAATTCACGTATTATGCTAATATAATAATATTTTTCGGCATTTAGATGATTGTTGTATTATTATACATAAAATTTCTCTCATTAATTAAATTTTGTTGTTCATTCATATAATTAAATATTTATATTATCATGTGCTATTATTAACATGCAACGCACGTTCATAGATACTAGTATATAATAAACACGTGTCTACGTTCTTATTTGCAAGAAAACAAATTCTATCTTGCTATTACTGCATTAACAAACTCCAGATCGCAACATAATTGATCCATTACCTAAACAACCCCTAAATACATAGATATATCTTTTACAAATAAATTTAATTATGTGTATTAAGGGCGAAGCTACATTCTCTTAGGGTGATCAATTGATCATCCTTCATCAAAAAATGATACTGTATATTGTTACATCCCGTACTTTTCTACAGAGGATTTGTGACCGTAAGACCCCGTAAGTTTAACAACCTTGATATTGTTAGATACATTTTGATATGGTGTTTATATTGAGTGGAACATTTTTGTAAAAAGTTTGAAAAATAAGATTTTATATAGTTATTAATATTACTACTTTCGAATATATTTTAAATTATACATATGATATAAGGAAGTTTATGAGATTTTCTTTATTGTAAAGATAGAAGTTATTTTCTCACACGAAAAGAAGGTTATCTTTTTACCATTTTAAGAATTAAGCATACGAAATATTTTACTCTCTATATGAGATTAAGAAAATTAGAAGTTGCGAAAATATATGTATTTTTACATGAATGTTTTAATGAAATAATAGTGTATGTATTAATTTTATATGGTACCACATGACCATGACAGTAAGATGTATAAAGTGTGTTAAAAGTGAGTAGTATTTTAAGATAATTCTTAATTATGTGAATAATTGGTTAAATAATAATTTTTGTGGAAGATTGATTCGTTAATCATAAAATTTGGATAAGTATTTTAGCCCCCCAATGTGGCAGCCATATAAGTGACTCTTTAAGTCAATATTCAAGGTGGAATGGGTTGTGAGTTTTGTAGATTAGTCACCCCTAAAGTGAGTCCCTTCTAGCCCCCCCTCCCCTCCCCCCATTTTTCTGTATTTATGTGCAGGATCATGTATTGGTACCTTTAGGTCTATCCTTTGCCCAACTTGAAGACGGTGGTATTTGTAAGGCTAATATACAGAAACATAGTTAAGGTTTTAGGTTGGGGTTTCGTGAAAATGGATTAAAAGAAAGTGGCGGTGCCATTTGTTTTCCATGGTCATTCACGTCCAGTGATTGATTTATTCTATAGCCCAGTTACCTCTGATGGGTTCTTCCTCATTAGCGTCAACAAAGGTATGTTAAGGATAATCCTTCTTTCTTTTGGCGTGATCCAAGTAACGATACGTAAACGTAATGTCATTCCATAAATGGTTCTACTTTTAGCAGTTAAGAATGTCTATCTTATTCATTCTTGTAAAGTGATATTCAAGCATGTCTAAGTATGTTTCTAAGTCCCAAGTGAGGTATATGATATAGATGTTAATGTTTAAAATATAGTAATACATGCATCTTCATGCATATTCATTTACCACCGGGCTACAGTCGATCGGCAGTTACCACATGCTGGATAGTTATGTATCATTATTTACCACTGGTTGGGCAGTCATGTATATTCATTTACCACTGAGCTACAATCGGTCGGGCAGTCATGCATTTACCATCGAGCTACGACCGGTTGGGCAGTTACACATTTACCATCGAGCTACGACCGGTCAGGCAGTCATGCATTTACCACCGCGCTAAGGCCGGTCAGGCAATTACCACTGATCAGTTGGGCAGTCATGCATCATACAATATGGATAATAGAAACTGTCTCAAAGAGAATCATTATATATAAGTATGATAAGTATGTATATACGGTGGCACTTCTGAGATTTAGGTTGATTCTTATATGTCTTTAATTAATGTTGACTTACTGTGATGTTTCAATTCTGCCTTACATACTCAGTACATTATTCGTACTGACATCCTTTTGTGAAGACGTTGCATTCATGCTTGCGGGTATTGATAAACAGTTTGATGAGCCCTCATAGTAGACGAGATTGGCATTCAGCGAAGGATCGGTAAGACTCCACCTCATTCGGAGTGTAGCCGAGTCTATGAGTCATCGTCTCAAAGTTTTACCACAGACTTATGGGTAGGACGGTACCATGTCCCATTTGATGTCAAATAATCTTAGAGGTTTTGTAGAAAGTGGTTCATTTTGTACAGTATGTCAGAGGACTTGATGGCCCATATATATTCATGTTTTAAGAACGATAGTTTATTGATACAATGTTCGCCACTTATAGTTGTACATTATGAGTTGTGGCCATGTTGGCCCATGATAGTTACTAAAGGAATGAGTTCACCCAACTCGACCTATGTATGTTCTATTTTTGGTTGATTGATCATGAGTTACAGAGTGGTTCGCTCGGGCTAGCACGACACCAGGTGCCAGCGATGCCTCTCCGGGTTTAGGGCGTGACAGAGTGCTATCAGAGCGGGTCGTGTCCTAGGGAGTGTAAAAAGTCGTGCCTAGTAGAGTCTCACTTATGGGTGTGTTGCGCGCCACATTTATAATTGAGAGGCTATAGGACATTTAGGAAATGTTACCCTTCTTCTGTTTCAAGATCGTTCCACAAAGCTTAGTCATAATAAGTCAGTATGAAGTTGTCGCGAGATTTTGTATGCACCATAGGTGGAGGTATTACAATAGAGC
Organism: Nicotiana paniculata; assembly: GCA_005239505.1. Lineage (NCBI taxonomy): Eukaryota > Viridiplantae > Streptophyta > Magnoliopsida > Solanales > Solanaceae > Nicotiana > Nicotiana paniculata. The sequence continues at coordinate 4,787 of MDKI01103585.1, forward strand.
TTTAATGCGTAATGTGGAAAGGAGGTTATGAAAGAAACAACAAATACGATGCAAGATTGAAAGGTAAGTAAGCTAAACGTGAAGAAGATACGAGATACTCAAGTAGAAAAGGTTGTGAATAGTAGAGACTTCAGATAGAGGTTGAGTTTAAGTTTAATTTATAGAGGAGACCCTAGTGAAAATTTTATAAATATCTAAGAGTTAACATTCGATGACGAATGTTCTAAAGGGGGGAAGGATGTTACATCCCGTACTTTTCTACAGAGGATTTGTGACCATAAGACCCCGTAAGTTTAACAAACTTGATACTGTTAGATATATTTTGATATGATGTTTATATTGAGTGGAACATTTTTGTAAAAAGTTTGAAAAATATGATTTTATATAGTTATTAATATTACTACTTTCGAATATATTTTAAATTATACTCATGATATGAGGAAGTTTATGAGATTTTCTTTATTGTAAAGATAGAAGTTATTTTCTCACAAGAAAATAAGGTTATCTTTTTACCATTTTAAGAATTAAGCGTACGAAAATTTGTACTCTTTATATGAGATTAAGAAAATTAGAAGTTGCGAAAATATATGTATTTTTACATGAATATTTTAATGAAATAATGGTGTATGTATTGATTTTATATGGTACCACATGACCATGATAGCAAGATGTATAAAGTGTGTAAAAAGTGTGTAGTATTTTAAGATAATTCTTAATTATGTGAATAATTAGTTAATTAATAATTTTTATGGAAGATTGTTTAGTTAATCATAAAATTTTGGATAAGTCTTTTAGCTCCCCCAACGTGGAAGCCATATAAGTGACTCTTTAAGTCACAATTCAAGGTGGCATGGGTTGTGAGTTTTGTCGATTAGTCACCCCTAAAGTGAGTCCCTTTTAGCCCACCTCCCCATTTTTCTGTATTTATGTGCAGGAGCATGTATTGGTACCATTAGGTCTATCCTTTGCCCAACTTGAAGACGGTGGTATTTGTAAGGCTAATATACAGAAACATAGTTAAGGTTTTAGGTTGGGGTTTCGTGAAAATGGATTAAAATAAAGTGGCAGTGCCATTTGTTTACAATGGTCATTCACGTCGAGTGATTGATTTGTTCTATAGCCTAGTTACCTCTGATGGGTTCTTCCTCATAAGCATCAACAAAGGTATGTTAAGGCTAATCGTTCTCTCTTTTGGCATGATCCAAGTAACGATACGTAAACGTAATGTCATTCCATAAATGGTTCTACTTTTAGCAGTTAAGAATGTCTATGTTATTCATTCATGTAAAGTAATATTCAAGCATGTCTAAGTATGTTTCTAAGTCCCAAATGAGGTATATGATAGAGATGTTAATGTTTATAATATAGTAATACATGCATACTCATTTACCACCGGGCTACGGCCGGTCGGGCAGTTACCACCGGTTGGGCAGTCATGTATCATTATTTACCATTGGTTGAGCGGTCATGTATATTAATTTACCATCGAGCTATAGTCGTTTGGGAAGTCATGAATTTACCAACGAGCTACGGCCGGTTGGAAAGTTATACATTTACCACCAAGCTACGGCCGATGGGGCAGTCATGCATTTACCATCACGCTACAGCCTGTCGGGTAGTTACCACTTATCAGTTGGGCAGTCATGCATCATACGATATGGATAATAGAAACAGTCTCAAAGAGAAGAATTATATATAAGTATGATAAGTATGTATGTATGGTGGCACTTCAGAGATTCAAGCTGATTCTTATATGTCTTTAATTAATGTTGACTTACTGTGATGTTTCAATTCTGCCTTACATACTCAGTACATTATTCGTACTGATGTTCTTTTATTGGGGACGTTGCATTCATGCCTGCAGGTATAGATAAACAGTTTGATAAGCCCTCATAGTAGACAAGATTGGCATTCAGCGAAGGATCGGTAAGACTCCGCCTCATTCAAAGTGTTGTCTATGAGTCATTGTGTTAAAGTTTTACCACAAAATTATAGTTAGGCCAGTACCGTGTCCCATTTGATGTCAAATAATCTTAGAGGCTTTGTAGAAAGAGGTTCATTTTATACATTATGTCAGAGGCCTTGATGGCCCATATGTATTCATGTTTTAAGAACGATAGTTTATTGATACAGTGTTCGCCCACTTACAGTTTTACATTACGAGTTGTGGCCATGTTGGCCCATGATAGTTACAAAAGGAATGAGTCAGCCAACTCAGCCTATGTATATTCTAGTCTTGGTCGAATGATCATGAGTTACAGAGTGGTTCGCTCAAGACAGTACGACACCAGGTGGCATCCACGCCTCCCCAGGTTTGGGGCGTGACATATATATAAGTATAATAATAGGTTTTAAAGGTAAATGATATCTATTGAAAACTTTTTATCGAAGAATCTTTTACTTCTTTCAAATTTGCCTTAAAAAGTTTCTAACTTCGTTGTATACTTGTTTTAATATAACACTTAGTCGGAGAAATTAATGTAGGGGAATGCATGTAGCGAGTTCGACAAATTTTTAGCAAACGACAGATAACTGTACACAAGAGGAAAAATTAATAAGAGAAATTAGGTTTCAAATACTGTCAAACGTTGTGTGCAACATCGTCTTCCCATCCCAACTACATGCCACGACCCAAAATTTCATTTACGGGGTCGTAATGGCGCCTAATGTCCAACAGATTACAGAAAGATAAAGTTGTAGAACTTTAAAATACACACTAAATTTCATACATGTTGTCTAGTGTAAACCCAGAATCTGGTGTCACAAGTACATGAGTTGCTAAAAGTGCTACAAACAAGAGCCGAAATCAAATACAAATATTTGAATAAAATAAATAGTATAAAGGTAAGAAGGGGACTTTAGGGTCTTAGAACGCCATGCAGCTCTACCACAAGTCTCCGGGTAACGACAGTCCGAGCGAGCCTCCACTAAACGCCGTTGGGACAAACACTAGAATCTGCAGAAAAAATGCAGAATTATAGTATGAGTACAATTGTCCCTATTTACTCCGTAAGTGCCGAGCCTAACCTCGACGAGTAGTGACGAGGCTACAACAAAGTACTCACTATAAACATGTACGGGTATAAGTAAAAACAATAGTAGAATAGAGAATCGTTGACAATAATGAAAAATAGAACAGAAATTTCATAACAGAGGGCCCCAAAATAACATCTAAGATCAAATACACATCATAACATGGATTGCAGCGTGCAATCCGATCCACACAATTATATATACCGGTACTATTGCAGTGTGGAACCTTATACCACAGACAAAATCAATATATGTTGCAGCGTGCAACACGATTCACATATTTATATGAACAAACTAGCGGTATATAACCCGATCCCATATGCAAAATCAATATCCGTTGCGACGTGAAACCCAATTTCAAATACAATATCAATATCCTTAGTGGCTTGCAACCTGATCCCTAATGCAATATCAATATGTCATGACCCAAATTTCCCTTTGTCGGATGTCGTGACGGGACCTAGTCTTAGGGACTAGGTAAGCCTAACATTTTCTGAAATAATAACCATATTAAACCAACGGCTGACAAATACGAAATAGAAATCTTTGTACAAAACTTACAAATCCCAAAACCGGTAGTACAAGTAATAATGTACTGAGTTTGCTAAAAAATTAACCTCTAAATACAACTGTTTCGAAATAGAGATAAAACAGTGCAAGTACAATATCAGAAGGTGAATCTGAAGCCTTTAAACACAGCATCAGGTTTACCTTAAGTCTCCACAACAAGATCTGTATAGATAGCTAGCGATGGACTGACTTTGAAATATCTGGATCTGCACAAAAATGTGCAGAAGTGTAGTATGAGTACACCATAGCGGTACCCAATAAGTATCAAGACTAACCTCAATGGAGTAGTGATGAGGGATAGTCAAGACAACTACTAGACTAATAAACTGGACAAGTATAGGTGTAGAACTAACAAAGTATGATATCTCTACAAAACTACGCATAGTGACAACAATAACAGGGTGCTTGCAATAAGAAATAGAAGAAGCAACTAGATGCGGGACACAATCAGTAATAACACAGTAGAGTAAGTTGAACACATTTTAAATCCGGTGAAAATAAATAAAGGGAAGACAAGTAGCAACTCGATAAGAATAACTGCTTTCACACCAGGTTTATCCAATAATCTCCATGAGGTACCAAACCTCAAAATAATCACAATTCAAGGGTCCCAATTCGTGAACACTAATCACTTTGCATCCTATGCCCTCATTACAACTGGTAACTGCACAAAAAAATCACGTGCCAATAGAACAACTCTCACATATAAGGCGAGTTAACGAGGGTATGTATGAATTATAAATAACATCAGGATCCATCTTCTTAAACAAATAGGGGTGATTAATTACGTGTATGCTTGTGGAAGTGTTATATCACAGTTCAGGCCAAAGAGTAAGAGTAAAGGAAATGCACGACACCGCACCTACGCCACTACACAAATATCAACAACAACTGTGCCTCCATGCCATCTCAAGTAATCACAAATCAATCCCTGATATAGCCCACCTTGTCTCGCCAAGTGCGCAATAATAAAGTAAATGCCCGCCTTGTCTCGCCCCACGCACATAATAATACTCCCACCTTGTCTTGTCACATGCACAGACCTACATATAAATATCCCACCTTGTCAAACTGCATGTGCAAATATCAATAGTAACAATAGCACGGTATAAACCTCGTGCAAACACCCGACAAAAACCTCCCAACAATATTACGTGCCAAGATCACAACATCATAATAGCCCTCGGCTCAACAAACTAAGTACAACAACAACAATAAAAACAATAGCATGATAATACGACTAGTAAATCAACTCAAGAGCTTTGGATTACAAAAAAGCGGTAGAACAAGCTCACAAAGAATAAACACAATAGGGAATATTAGTCCCAATAAGAACAGCTCAACAAGGGAGAAATTATATGTAGCCAATGATTCCAAATAAGGACAAGGAAACTACAATAAAGGATAACTAAATTTCATTTACAGTTGAGCATTTTCGTAGAGATACAACAAATAAAATAAAGGATAGACAACGAAAAAGGTAATCCTAACCTCAAATAAGGATAGGCAATTACAGAAGAGATAACAATAATAATTAAGGATAAGCAATTAAAAAAAAGGATAGCATGGCAATCGAAGAGGCAACAACTAATATTAAGGCACATAAGAGTCAAATAAGCAATAAGGGTGGAACATGAAGAAAATAAATTCCAATAATGACATGTAGAGGTGAAACTAGTGAATGGGGAAACTTAACACAGAAAAACAACTTCATATCTAATGAACCTAAGAACATAAGATCCCTAAAAGGTCAACTTTCAAAAAATAAGCCCGATCATATACTCGCCACCTCGCGTGCACGGACTTCACATGACACAATTAGCATAAAAGACTCAAATCCTAAGGGGTAGTTTCTCCCACACAAAGTTAGGCAAGATACTTATATCAAAGAAGATAACAGTTATTCTAAAATGAAGTTCTCAAGTGAAATAACCTCCGGACGGCTCAAATCTAGCCAACATAACTTCAAAGTTAGGGAAGATACTTATCTTAAAGAAGATAGACCGTTACTCTAAAATGAAGTTCTCAAGTGAAATAACCTCTGGAAGGATCAAATCTAGCCAACATAACTTCAAAGCATAAATAAAACTCATAAGAAACTATTCCGGATAATAAAGCTTCAATCTTTATCAAAAACTAAAAATCAACCGAAAATTCGACCCACGAGACCACACCTCAGAACTCACCAAATTTCACAAAACTCGAACACCCATTCCGATACGAGTTCAACCATACCAAAATTATTAAATTCCAATATCAATTCGTCGTTTAAACAATCATTTTACACTTTTGAAAGATTTTATAAATTTTCCCAAATTCCAAAGTCAATTCACTAATTAAATGATGAAAAGAGAAAAGGATTCATGAAATATAACAATATTCGCGTAAAGAACACTTACCATAATGAGTTGCTTCAAAAACCCATGAAAAATCTCCCACAACCGAGGTCTAGAACTCAAAATATGTTAAACATATAAAACCCTCAACATATAAACAATTCTGCCATGACTTTTTGCATTTTGAAGAAAATGTCCGCATTTGTGAACCCAACTATCCAGCACAGTGGCCACACCTGCGTAAGAAGGAGTCGCACCTGCGACTCCGCAAAAGCGCACAAATAGCCACCGAAGCAGACATCTTCGCATTTGCGATCAACGGGCCGCAAAAGTGGTCATCGCATATGCGAGAAACACTCCGCAAAAGAGAAGCCCCACTCTCAGGCATCAACATCGCAGAAGAGACATAACCTTGGAAGAAGCGGCTCCGCATCTGCGATAAAACCTCCACAGATGAAGATACACCAGAAGCAGACCTGATCACAAGCATAAATTCATCTGAAAGTCGTCTGAAACACATCCAGGGCCCCCGGGACCCCGTCCAAGCATACCAACAAGTTCCATACCCGAATACGAACCCGCTCGAGGTCACAAATCACATGAAACAATGTCAGAACTACGAATCGCACCATGAATCGAACTTATAAAATTTCAAATCTTCTAACTTCCAAAACTTGCGCCAAAACCTATCAAATAAACACGGAAGGACGTCAAATTTTGCATGCAAGTACCAAATGACATAACAGAGCTATTCCAACTATCGGAATCACATTCTGACCCTGATATCACAAAAGTCAACTCTCGTTAAAACCTCTCTACCTTTCAAAACTTCAACTTTTCCAACTTTCGCCAAAAAGCTTCAAATTAACCTACGGACATTCAAATCCGAATTCGGACACATGCCTAAGTAAAAAATCACCATATGAAGTTGTTGGAACCATCAAAAACCCCATTCCGGAGTCGTTTAGACAAAAGTCAAAATTTAGATCAATGTTTATCGCTTAAGCTTCTTAAACAGGAATCCTTCTTCCAAATTGACTCTGAATCATCCAATAAATGAATTCAGCCACGCACGTAAGTCATAACACAATATACAAAACTGATCGAGTCCTTATGCTGCCGAAGAGGACTTTAATTCTCAAAATGACCGGCCAGGTTGTTACATCCTCCCCCTCTAAAACAAATGTTCATCCTCGAACGTGCCATGAATCATCCTGAAGTCATCAAATTACTGAATTCATTCATCTACATACAACCGCGGGTGACCTCACGTCACTCGGGTCCACATAAGCCTGACGACACCATCTCAACTATAATTTATCCCTTCTACCAATACCAATAATCCTTAGAACCGAAATTTTCACCATCTATTCATCTCCAAAAAGACCTGGTATCAGTCTCAACGAGCTGCAACAACTTATGACTACACCCACAAGGTACAAACATGTAACATGACACATCACAAACCCATAACAACATCTCTTATCACAACAGCTGCCCGTAATTAAATCCATCACCAAAAATTTTCCTCATATTCATTAGAACCCTGCTCAAACCTTCACAACACTAACAACAATGCGATAAACATGAAGACCTAATAACCATCCACCCTAACCAACAAGTCACAACTAACACTACCGGGGCACATACCTAGCAATCTAAAACTCAATAAGCACGGCACGAATTGTCTGTATATGTAAAGAGAAACACATAAGAGAACTATCAAACAAGCTCGACAGACACAACTCCCTATCAGTACCATTATATGAATGAACTCTGCAATGAAGAATCAAAACATATGGACAATGACAAGGATCTCATCTTGGTGTAACTTCTACCGTAGCACGCAACCCGATTCAAACACATCAGATTGCATGAATCCGCGCGGGTCTCACACTAATCTATGAATCACAAGTAGAATACACATCATGTCAACCGAAACTTTCCACTAATTCAATTTCGCCAACAAATCACAATATGTATTGAACTCTCACACCGGTAGAGCATCTAAATCACAATTATAACCTACCACAAAGAATTCACATCAAACTACCGAAATGAGAAACAAAAAGTCACTCCTAGTCTTATAACTCTCAATAATGAATAAAAACAAACGATAGTCATGGGCTACCACTATAGAATCTCCCAACAAGGACAAAAATACAAATAGAGTACTAAATCATGAAACTCACCCATAGGTGAAGAAAAAATAGGGGGGACTCACCCCGATAAGTAGAATCAAAATACAATACGAATGAGGCTCCTCTATGACAAATCGAAACCATACATGTACGACATCATCTAGCGCAACAGCCTCAGACCTACTATATGAAACACATCAATGTGTCGGGCCTCCCCCTCTTTGGTGCCCTCTACTCACCTAAATACCCAGCTGTGACACATCTGTTGGAGTTTAGGACAATCTCTCACCATGTGACTGGTATCTCCACACTCGAAGAAATCTCTCTACTGACATGGCTATGGAAACTATGTGATATGGGTACTCTAAGACCCATCATCACCTGAAACAGTGTGCGAAGCCTGAAGTGCAAACTGAACTGGCTAACCCACAAAACTTGTACCATGTCGTACCCTACCTCCAAAATAAGGACCAGAAGATATCTTCGGTCTGCGAGGCCTCTTAGCCTCCGTGTCCTCTCTCTCTCCTATGTCAACATGCCCTCCAATATCCTAGCGATCCCCACCACCTTCTGGTATACGATGTCCATCTCCAACTATCAGGCCCTGCTAAATATAATACTAGAGTTGAGCCCCTTAATAAATTGACGAACTCGCTCTCAAAAAGTAGCAACCAAGGCTGGTGCATGGATAGACAATTCATTGAAGCGGACCGCATACTCTAACACGGTCATAGAACCCTGGCGCAACTGCTCAAACTATACGTGCCATGCATCTATAAAACTCTGAGGAACATAATCCCTTAAGAACATACCCGAGAATTGAGTCCAAGTGAGTGAAGTTGCCTCGGTCGTACTATCCAACTCATATGATCGCCACCATTGATAGGTCGTTCCTCTAAGCTCGAACATAGTAAAAGCAACCACGCTCATTTCCACAATACCCATAGTGTAGAGAATGCGGTGGAACTCATCTAGAAATCCATGTGCACTCTCAAACGCCAAACCACTTAAAGTAGGAGGATCATACTTATTGAACTTTGCAATTCTAAGTTGTTTTTCCTCGGATGCTGCGGCCCTAACCATGGGCTGAACTGGGACCACAGGCTATGTCGCCATGACACCTGGAACCTGGCCAATGTGAAGTCGCTTCTCTGGAGTACGTGTGGCAGGAGTTTGAGTTCCTCCCCGGTCTATGAAGTAGCTAGCGTAACTGGAATCAACCTCGACTGAGCTAATGTACTAAACATGCTCAGGATTTATGCTAAAGTCTCCTAAAGTCCGGGGGTAATAGCAGGCGCCTCCAGTAACTGTCCCCCAACCGAAGCTACTGGAGGCTCCTCAACTGCTGCTCTAGTAAGTTCCCCAATTATGGCACATGCTCCTCTTCGGCCTTTACCTCTGTCCCTGCCCCTAACGACACTTGCTCCGGGGGTAGCGTCATCAGAAACTACAGCTCGTGTCCTCACTATCTGTGACAGAATAGAATGATAAAAGCTCAAACTCTGGGATCAATAAACTTGCATGATTGGAATGAAAGAAGTGAAACTGTCCTAATAGTTTTGTCGCCTCTCGAAGACAAGTACAGATGTCTCCGTACTGATTTGCAAGACTCTACTAAACTAGCTTATGACTCTTAGCACATATGAACATAGAGCTTTGATACTAACTTGTCACGACGCAAATTTGCCTTCCGTATGATGTCGTGACAGCACCAAGTCTTAGGGACTAGGTAAGCCTAATATTTTCTGAAATAATAACCATATTTAACTAATGACTGACAAATACGAAATAGAAATATTTGTACAAAACTTACAATTCCCAAAACCGGTAGTACAAGTCATAAGGACTACTGAGTTATCTAGAAAATAAACCTCTAAATACAATTGTTTCGAAATAGAGATAAAACAGTGCAAGCACAATATCATAAGGTGACTCCGAAGCCTGCGAACAACAAGTTTACCTTGTGTCTCCACAGTAAGATACGTACAGCTAGCTAGCAATTGACGTACTCCGAAATATATGGATCTGCACAAAAATGTGCAGAAGTGTAGTATGAGTACACCACAACGGTACCCAGTAAGTATCAGGACTAACCTCGGTGGAGTAGTGACGAGGGACAATCAAGACAACTACTGGAAAAAATAACCTGGACAAGTATAGGTGTAGAACTAAAAGAGTATGATATCTCTACAAAACTACGCATAATGACAACAATAACACGGTGCTTGCAATAGGAAAAAGAAGCAGCAATTAACTGCAGGAAACAACGAGTAATAACACAGTAGAGTAAGCTGAACATAGTTTAAATCCGGTGAAAACAAATAAAGGAAAGACAAGTAGTAACTCGATAAGAATAACTGCTTTCACACGAGTTTTATCCAATAATCTCCATGAGGTATGAAACCTCAAAATAATCACAATTCACGGGTCCCATTTCACGAAACCTAATCACTTGACATACTGTGCCCTTATTATAACTGGTAACTGCACGGACGACTCACGTGCCAGTAGAACAATTCTCACATAGAAAGCAAGTAGGAGAGGGTATGTATAAATCATCAATAACATCAGGTATTAAACATATAGATGTTATTAATTATGTGTATGATTGTGCTCTATCACAGTTCAGGCAAAGATTAATAGTAAAGGAAATGCAAGGCACATAGGAAACGACCCCCACAATTTCCAAAAGGTAAAACTCACACAAGTTAGGCACGCCACTACACAAATATCAACAACAACAATGCCCCCAGTCCATCTAAAGTCATCACAAATCAATCTCTGATATAACCTAACTTGTCTCGCCACGTGCGCAATAATAAAGTAAATGACCCTTGTTTCGCCGTGCATGCATAATAATATTCCCACCTTTTCTCGCCACATGCACAAACCCATATATATATCCCGCCTTGTCACGTCGCATGTGAAAATATCAATAGTAACAATAGCACGACAAAAATCTCGTGCAAACACCCGACAAAAACCTCCCAACAATATCATGTGCCAAGACCACAACACCATAATAGCCCTCCGCTCAACAAACTGAGTACAACAGCAGCAAAAACTACAACAACAACAACAATAGCAGGAAAATACGACAAGTAAATCAACTCAAGACTTTTGGATTACAATGAAGCGGTAGAACGAGCTGACAAAGAATAAACACAATAGGGAATACTAGTCTCAATAAGAACAGCTCAACAAGGGAGAAATTATATGTAACAAATGATTCCAAATAAGTATAAGGAAAATAAATAAAGGATAACTAAATTTCATTTAGGGTTGAGAAATTACGAAGAGATACAAAAAATTCAATTAAGGATAGGCAGCGAAAAACATAATCATAACCTTAAATAAGGATAGACAATTACAGAAGAGATAACAATAATTTCAATTAAGGATAAGAAATTAGGAAAAAGGATAACATGGAAATCGAAGAGGAAACAACTTCAATTAAGGCACACAAGAGTCAAATAGGTAATAAGGGTGGAACATGAAGCAAAACAATTCAAATAAAGACACGTAGAGGTGAAACTGGTGAATGGGAAAACTTAACGTAGCAAAACAACTTCATATCTAATAAACATAAGAACATAAGAGCCCTCAAATGTCGAATTACCACAAATTAGTCTGAGCACGTACCCGTCACCTCGCGTGCATGTACTTCTCATGACACAATTAGCATAAAAGACTCAAAACCTAAGGGGTAGTTTCACCACACAAATTTAGGCAAGATACTTACCTCAAAAATATTGTTACTCTAAAATGAACTTCTCGAGTGAAATAACCTCCGGATGGCTCAAACCTAGCCAAAATAATTTCAAAGCATAAATAAAACTCATAAAAATCTATTCCGGATAATAAAGCTTCAATATTTATCAAAACCTAAAAATCAACCCAAAAGTCGACCCCTAGGACCACACCTCAAAAGCCAACAAATTTCACAAAACTCGAACAGCCATTCCAATACTAGTTCGACCATACCAAAATTATCAAATTCCGATATAAATTCGTCGTTCAAATCATCATTTTACACTTTTTAATTTTTTTACAATTTTTTTCAAATTTCCAACTTTATTCGCTTATTAAACGATAAAAATAGCGATGGATTCATGAAATTTAAAAATATTAGGGTAGAGAACACTTACCCTAATGAGTTTCATGAAAAAACCCATGAAAGATCTCCTAAAACTAAGGTCTAGAACTCAAAATATGTTAAAAATATCAAACCCTTGACATATAAGCAATTCTACCCAGGCTTTTCGCATTTGCGAATAGGAACGTCCCATCTGCGGCCTCCCATTTGCGACAAAAGGTCCGCATTTGCAAAACCAACTAGACAGCCCAGTGGTCGCACCTGCGTAAGGAATCACACCTGCGACTCCGCAGAAGTGCACAAATAGCCGCAGAAGTAGACATCTTCGCATTTGCGATCGACGGGCCGCAAAAGCGTCCATCGCATCTGCCAAAATCACTCTGCAAAAGAAAAGCCCCATCCTCAGACCTTAACATCGCGGAAGCGACATAATATTCGCAGAAGCGGATCCGCATATGCGATCAAACCTTTGCAGATGCGGATACACAAGAAGCAGAACTGATCACAAGCATAACATCATCCGATACTCGTCCGAAACACACTCGGGTCCCCCGGGACCCCGTCCAAGCATACCAACAAGTTCCATACCCTAATACAGACCCGCTAGAGGTCTCAAATCACATCAAACAACACCGAAACTATGAATCTCACTATAAATTGAACTTCTGAAATTTCAAATCTTTCAACTTCCAAAACTCGCACCAAAACTTATCAAATCATCCCGGAATGACATCAAAGTTTGCATGAAAGTCCCAAATAACATAACGGAGCTATTCCAACTCTTGAAATCGCATTCCGACCCCTCTTGCTCAAACCTTTCAACCTTCCAAAACTTTAACTTTTCCAACTTTCGCCGAAAAGTTACAAAGTCACCTACGGACTTCCAAATCCGAATTCGGACACGCGTCTAAGTCCAAAATCACCATATGAAGCTGCTGGAATCATCAAAATATCATTCTGGAGTTGTTTACACAAAGTGAAAATTCTGGTCAACTCTTATCGCTTAAGCTTGAAAAATAAGAATCCATCTTCCAAACTGACTCAGAATCATCTGATAACTGGACTTGGCCACGCACACAAGTCATAACACAATATACGAAGCTGCTCGAGACATTATGCCACCAAATGGGACTTTTATTCTCAAAAGGACCTGCCGGGTCGTTACACAATATCAATTGTTGCGTGCAACATGATCCCAAACACAATATCACTAATCGGCGCAGCGTGAAAACCTATCCTCTCTCTCTCTCTCTCTCTCTCTCTCTATATATATATATATATATATATACACACACACACACACACACACACACACAGAGTATAAACAACTACGGTGAAACTCACAACATATAAGAAAGGAACCAAAACAAGTAAATACTTTAAGGCAACCCATTTTAACAAATCGAAGTGAAATAGAAGCAAGTGAAGGCTAATAGACAATTAAAAGCGTAGAAGAGGTAAAAACAACTAACAAGTAAAAATGGATGCACGGAACATGTAGCAAAAGAGGGCATGTAGCAAGGGAGACACATATTTAACAAATAAGGGAAATTAACAATGAAGGTGTGACATGAATAGTAGCACAGAGTAAAAGACGGCATAATATAATTAAAATTCACAGTTAAAAGCCCACCCCACATGCTTAGCCATGACAACGTATAGACACGCGATACCTCATATATACATTGTTCTCACACATAAAATCAAGTAGTAGATAGACCAATCAAGTCCTAATTACCTCAAGTCAAGGTTAACCACGACACTTACCTCTTTCTGAAATCAAATCAATATTCAACCGCGGTTTTTCCTTTAGAACAAGCCTCCAAACCAATCAAATCTATCATTTATAGTTCAAACTACTCGAAACAAGCATTAGAAACTACCCACGAGTAAAAAAGATTCAATCTTTAATGAAATTGAAAAATGCAACAAAAGTCAATCCCGACCTGCTTGATTAAAATCCGAGATTCAGACTAAATCCTGATTACCCATTCACCCTGATCCAAGAGTAAATCCCGATCACCCATTCACCCCGAGCCCGAAGTCTGAGATTCATCGTAAAGCCTACGTGATCGCGTGAGTTCTGTCGTAGCGAATGACAGTTCCCCCAAGGCTTTGTGTTCGTGAGCTTCCTCTCGTGTTTGCGTAGTGTGTCTGAGCCCAGTCCCAAATTTCCCCGTCGCGATCGTGGTAGTGGCTCCGTGATCACGAAGAAATGTGGTACATCAACAAAAACGAGGTATTTCTACAAGCCAAAAATGGTCCGGAATCAATTCGAAACTTACCCCGAGTGCATTGGGCTCTATTACTAATATTCACACGAGTTTAATAACATCATCAAACTTGATCACTCGGTCAAATCATCAAAATAACTTCAAATATCAAGAATCAATCATTAAAGCTCTAGATTTTTCAAAGTTAAAACTCATTTTTCAACCTTCCACATAACGCGCCAAAATTCCCTTGGTAATACCGAGACTCCAGCCGAGTATGCATACAAGTCCAAAAACATCTCGAACTTTACTGTTCGAACAACCATTGTGATGGCTCTAAATCGGTGGTGCACTGATGGGAGCTGAAGGTGCACTATAGGCCAGCTGCTCAGGAGGAGATCCATAAGAACCACGACTGCTCGAAGCACCATGTGATACCTGAAGCACTGACCAAACCGGCCTGATAAGATGTCATCTATCACAACAATGATGAGGCTTCTTCTCAGATGCCTCCTCTCTACCCTGGCCACAAATCCTTTCAATCTGCCTAACAATCTGCACAACCTGAGTGAAATAAATATCATCCTCAATCTTTCTGGACATATGTAGACTGATGTCATAAGTAAGGATATCTATAAATCTCCTCACCATCTCTCTCTCTCTCTCTCTCTCAATAGGGATCAAGATAACTGCATGACTAGTTAAATCGGCGAACCTGGTCTCATACGGAGTGCTGGTCATGCTAACCTGCTAGAGACACTCAAATTTACTATGAAAGTCCTCTCTCTAAGTGAAGAGGATGAACTTCTCCAAGAATATCTATTAGAACTGAGCCCAAGTGAGAGGATGTGAACCTGCTGGTCTGCCCCAATTATACTCTTGCCACCACCTATTGTCAGAGCCATGCATTTAAAATATAGAAAAGTCAACTCTATTGGACTCCACTATACCTGTGTTGTGCAATACCCAATGCCAATAGTCCAGGAAATTCTAAGGGTCCTCAGAAGTCGTTCCAGCAAAGCGAGTGGAAAACAACTTGGTGAACTTGTACAACCTCTTCAACCCTTCGTCTGACATCGCGGGTCCCTTCCCTGATTTCGTTAAAGTAACATACTGAACTTCTTAAATAGGTGAAATTTCCGGATTCTGATATCCATGAGCCACCTGCTCTAGATTGTGAATATCGGAAGTCTGGGATCCTCTCCCAGCTTGAGAGACGACTAGTTCCATAGGGAACACATCGGCCTGGGCCACACTCTCCATATGGCCCACCAGGCGGACTAGGGCATCCTGAAGCACAGGGTAGCAATGAACCCCTCTGAGACCTGAGTTGGTCCAACTGGTGTGTTTGGAATTGGGAGATCCTCCTCCTGCTCGATCTGAGGCTCTACCATAGGTGATGTTGCGCGGTATCTAGGCTGAGCTCTACTTCTGCCTCTGGCTCTACCTCGGCTGCGGCCTTTACCCCAAGTAGTGGTTGCAATCTGGTGCTTTGATTCCTTATCAATTACTGATGTAATATGTTTCCTCACCATCTGTGAGAGAATATGAATAGAATGATTTAAACTCAATGATAAAATAAATTCGCACAATAGAAAAATAAGGAAGGTGAAATTTCCTTAAGATTTATAGCCAGAAGATACTTACAAACGTCTCCATACCGATTCTCAAGACTCTACTAGGTTTGCTCATGACTCGAGAGACATAGGTAATCTTGTGCTTTGATACCAACTTGTCACAGCCCAAATCCAACCATGGGGCCATGATGGTGCCTAATGTCCACTTGCTAGGCAATCCACAACATTAGCTACACAGGTATTTACATTAAATATTTTAAAAGTAGAATAAGGAGAAGATAAAGTTTTAGACCTTTAAAATATATAATAAACTCCATACACGATGTCTAGTCTAAACCTTGAATCTAGTACCACAAGTACATGAGTTGCTAAAAGTGCTACAAACAAGGGCCAAAATAAAATACAACTATCTCTATAGAATAAACAGTATAAACATAAGAAGGGGACTTTGGGTCTGCAAATACCATGCAATTCTACCTCAAGTCTCCAATAACGACAGTCCGAGTGAGCCTTTACTAAACGCTGTTGGGTGCAACACTTGAAACTACACAAGAAGTGTAAAAGTATAGTATGAGTACAACCGATACCATGTAGTTCGTAAATGCCGAGCCTAACCTCGACAAAGTAGTGACGAGGCTATAACAAGGCACTCACTATAAACATGTACGAGCATAAGTAAAACAATAGTAGAATGGAGAAACATCAATTAACATGAAAATTGGAACAGAAATTTCATAACAGAAGGCCCCAAAATAAAATCTGAGCTCAAATTCACATCACAACACGTAGGAAACCAACGGCCAAGAATAATCATACTATATATCTTCTCAATTGTGACACGCAACCCGATCCACACATTCCTATATACCAATACCATTGCGGCGTGGAAATCGACTCCATATACAAAATTAATATATGTTTCAGGGTGCAACCTGATCCCAAATACAATATCAATATCCATTGCGGTGTGCAACTCGATCCCAAATACAATATCAATATTCGTTGCAGCGTGCAACACGATCTCGTACACAAACCAATAACCGTGGAAATGTCCAAAATGATCCCATATATACACACACACGCGCGCGCGCACACACACTCACACACTACAAACAACTGCAATGTAACTCACAACATATAAGAAAGGAACCAAAACAAGTAGATACTATAAGGCAACCAATTTTAACAAACCGAAATGAAATATAAGCAAGTGAAAGCAAACAGACAATAAAAGCATAGAAAAGGTAAAAAAGGGCAACAAGTAAAACATGGATGCACGAAACATGTAGCAAGGGAGACGCGTATTTAACAAATAAGGAAAACTAACGATGAAGGCATGACATGAAGACTAACATTGAGTAAAAGAAGGATGATATAATTAAAATGTACAGTTAAAAGCCCACCTCGCATGCTTACCCATGGCAACGTATATACACTTGTCACCTTGCATATACATCGTTCTCACACATAAAATCAAGTAGAAAATAGACCAATCAATTCTTAATTTTCCTCAAATCAAGGTTAACTATGACACTTACCTCTTTCTGGAATCAAAGCAATATTCAACCGCAGCTTTTCCTTTAGAACAAGCCTAAAGAACAATCGATTCTATCCAACTATAGGTCAAACAATTTGAAACAAGCTTTAGAAACTATCTACGAGTGAAAAAGATTCAATCTTCAATGAAATTAAAAAAGAAATCCCAGCCCCGCTTAGTCAAAATTCAAATTTCGGACCAAATCCCAATTATCCATCTACTCCGAGCCAAGATACTTGATTTCATTATCCATCTACTCTGAGCCAAGATACTTGATTTCCTTAAAAATCCGACCTCAATTTGAGGTCTAAATCTCTATTTTATCAAATTCCTAAATTCTACCTAAACCCCACAATTTCTACTTTGAAACTATTAAATTTAGGGTTAAAAATTAATGGGTGTTTATGTAAATACATCAAAACTAGTTGAAAAACACTAGCCAATGAAGTTAGGATGAAAAATCTCTTTAAAAATCTTCCAATCCGTACTCTAAGTTTCAAAAATGGTGAAAGGTAATGAAATCATGTATTTAGCTTTTCATTAAACTGGGCGCCAGTTGCTCTTCGCGTTCGCAAGGCACCAGTCATGTTTGTGAAGTACACATACCAGTTCGCCTTCGCGTCGCAAGGTCCCCATCGCGTTCGCGAAGGCGTCACTCCAGCTAAGCTTCCGCGTTCGCGTCCAGTAGGTCATGTTCGGGATATAGAACCTACGTAGACATCCCCAAGCCTACGCGTTCGCGTGAGGTCAGTCGTGTTTGCAAAGGACAGTCCCTTCAAGCGTTCGCATTCGCGTTCACGAGCTTCTTCTTGCGTATGTATCCTACCCCAATCCCATATTTTCCCTTCGCGATCGTGATAGTGCCTCCGCGATCATGAAGCACTCTAATACACCAACAAAAACCAGCTAACTCTACAAGCCAAAAATGATCCAAAATCAATTTGAAACTCACCCGGGCCCCCCGGTCTCCAATCCGAACATTCACAGAAGTGTAATAACATCATACAACCTTTCTCTCTCAAATCATTAAAATAACATCAATTATCAAGAATCAATCATTAAAACACAAGATTTTTCAAAGTTAAAACTCATTCCAACTTTCCACATAACACGTCAAAATTGGGTCTCCCGAGACCCAACCGAACATGCGTACAAGTTAAAAAATATCTTACGAACATATAAAAACCGTCAAAATATCGATTTGAGAATGTTTATCAAGAATGGTGACCGTGGTCAACTATAGTTATTTTAAAGCCAAAAATATTTTCTTCAAAATTTCACATTAAAGATTTCTGAAGAACGGAACAAACTATGCATACAAGTCATATAACATCAAATGAAGCTGTGAGAGGTCTCGAAATACTAAAATAAAGACTAGTAATCAAAACGACCCTTCAAACCGTAAACATTACTGATTATCGGCTTAATGTATGCATAATTTGATATATATCGCCTCACATTTTTCTCATGTCTCAAAGATTTGAGATGTATAATATGATTATTTGTCCTAATTTGTGGTATTTCTATGTG
Source organism: Nicotiana paniculata (assembly GCA_005239505.1). Lineage (NCBI taxonomy): Eukaryota > Viridiplantae > Streptophyta > Magnoliopsida > Solanales > Solanaceae > Nicotiana > Nicotiana paniculata. The sequence goes on from MDKI01103585.1 coordinate 23,820, forward strand.
TAGGAATCAGTCGGATGCAATTTGGGATGAAAGGGCGCGAATTGAAGTGAAACTTGGAAGAAAGGGAAAAATGTGGAATTTGAGGGCCAGAGACAGCTTGGAACGCTGCATGTGGCGCAATTTATAGAATTGTTAAAGGGGAGTGCCAGGGTCAACGCCCCACGCTATTGTGGAAGCTCAAAAAAGGAAGTGGCCTGTTTCGACTAGGACTCGATTATTTCGACCCCAAGACGCCCCCAAATCATATAAAAGCCAACCTAAACCTATTTTTAAGGGGGGGGGGGGCGTGATTTTGAGAGAAGAAAAAAGGTATGAAACACTCGGGAGCAGGGTTTGAGAAATTCTTCCATTCTTCCTCTAGTATTTATTGATTTTATGTTTGAAAACACTAATTTTGATTATTGTATGAACATGAGTGGTTAAGAACCTTATTGTTTTAGTATCATGGGTAATACATGAATGTTGATGTTTGAAATTTAATTTGACGAAGTTGATTTTATCATATTGGGTTGTTTATTTAATTCTGTTTTAGTTATTTTGCTGAGTAGCTAACAGTGAAGTACTACCTATGAATCTAGAGTTGAACACAAAAGTGAGAATTCTAGATTGCATATAGAATTAAATAGAGCAGGTTCTTGAACCTGGGCATCGAGGAATAGATTCACGGTTAGGATAGAAATATTCCTAATTGCCTTGCTTGGTTGAAATACAGGAAGTGTAAATATATTCTTGTTAATCTTAATTCCATAAACATATAGGCATTAAATTAGCTTGAATAAGCGAGTAAGAACTCGACATATTCTTATGAGTAATATCAATCTTTGTTTGTCAACCAACAATTCAGATAAAACAATTAGTCATTTTAAGCCAAGAACGCAACATAATTGTTAGATAACACATGATCCTGGAATATCATCTCCTATTAATTATTATCTGAAATTATTTAAGTGTTGTGATTGATTTTTAGTTATTTCATTACTTGATAATTTTAGATAATAAATTATTTAATTATATATTTTATAAAAAATCTCTTGAATCAATAAATTATTAAAATTTGAATTAGTCAAAAATTAATCCTAAGTATTTATGGAAACAATATTCTACTCACTCGCTTTAGAATTAGTGGATAGAGTTCTGCAATTTCAATTTGCTTGACGTATGTATATGCTGTCAACTACTTTTAACACAACACAACCATAGACAGCCACAATAAAAGTAATTTAAAACAGAAATACAGCCAAAGAGCTTACCCATTTCCAAAAACTGACGCCCTCTTTAATAGCGTCACATTGCGGCATAAACCGAAAAGGTGAAAGCATGTTATGAGAATTTTTGTGTGCTTGACAAGTGGATTCTCACCTGCCAAGCAACGGACAGAAAAAAAAAAAAAAAAGGAATAAATTCCCTCTTGTACTATTTGTCAAACTTTTGGTCTAATCTTGCCTTTCTCGGCCAGAAAGAAATTTTATCTTTACCTTTGTAGCAACACTTGTAACATCAAGTGGTTGCATGCCTTGTTTGTCAAAAGCTTTTACAGGTGGATAGATGAGAGTTGTGAAACATGGCGGCTAAGACGCTTGTATGCATGCCTGGCAACACTTGTTGAACCGATGTTAACAACTACGTCGTCATCTACTCTTATAATATGCTGATTTTTTTATTCTTCATTGAACTGCAATTTGATTATTTTATAAAACAAACTACAATATAGTTGCTCAGAATATGTTATTTACATTACATTTCTTTCTAATATAATAATCAATAGCTGAAACAGCCATAATGTCTCTCTAAGGTCAATTCTTATTGATGTATATCTCGCAAATAAACCGCCTTGCTCCTCAAATCACAAATATGCGCTCTACTAGAACGTAAATATTAAAAAAATTTAATTCGGCCTCTTGATTTTCGCATTTGATAGCGAAATTTTATTAGGTAGGATCTCACATTACCTCTTTTGTATGGAGCCATATATCTATTTATATGCAAATATATAACCTGCATAACTATAACTAATATATAGTAAATTATGTATTAATGATGTGGGTCTATAATTTCATAATTTCGTATATTATTTGCTTTGTATTTTAAATGCTTTATTGATAAATTATACTTTATTTGTGCGTATAGAATTTATTTTAGTGTAGGTGAATTAGAGATGAAAGTAGAACAAAAGGGATACTTAAACGTTGAAAATGTGCTCGAGAACAGTGAAAAGGAGATACCTGGCGAGGCCAGGCTAAAGCCAGGGTGAGACTGGCGTTAGGCTGGCGAGGCCAGGCTAAAGCCATATTGCACCAGGCATTAGGCTGGCAAGGCGAGCCAAAAGCCAGGTCCATTCCGAGTTTTGAAGCTTTATTTCGACTTCTGGTTTGACTGGGACTTGAGCTACACGTTTAAGTCTTTTCCTATACATATAAATAGACCAAAAAATCGAGTTTGAAAGGAGTTTTGCAACCGGAGGCAAGAGTATCACGCTTGGGGGAGGATTCCAACTAATTTTTCTTCTCTTCTTTTCCTTAATCTAATAGTTTATTATTTCTAGAGTTTTGAGTGTTGCATGAACGTTGTAGTTCGAAGCTTAAATTGTTCTTATTAATTTATCATATTGATTTATTTATTCAATCTTGCGCTTAATTATTTGATTGCTTGATTACCAATTGAATACTATCTA
>MDKI01253371.1:0-11668 GCA_005239505.1 Nicotiana paniculata
CCCCCCCCCCCTTCACAAAGCTATGCGATCGCAGCTATACATATGCGATCTCATAGAGAAATTCACCAGACACTAACATCTGACCAAAACACCAAACATTTTAAGTTCAAAACACCCCGACACCTATCCGAAACACACCCGATCCCTCGGGGTTCCAAACCAAATATACACACAATTTCAAAAACATCCTAAGACTTATTCAAGTAATCAAAACACCGAAATAACATCATAAACACCGAGTTAAACCTCAAAATCAATGAAATTCCTTTAAACTTCAAAAACATCTAATTTTTCCATTTTTAGTCTGAATCACCTCAAACTTAGTCCGTTTCTTACCAAATTCCACGAATAACACATAATAATCATATTGAACCTGTTCCGGGCTTCGGAACCATAATACGGGCCCGATAACACAAGTTTCACATCAAATCTCATTTTCAAAAACCTTTATATTTTTCAGAAAATAATTTTCTTCAAAAATTCATTTCTCGGACTTGGCACCTCAGAATTCGATTCCGGGCATACGCCCAAGTCCCATATTTTCCTACAGACCCTCCGGGATCGTCAAATCACGGGTCCGGGTCCCTTTACCAAAAGTGTTGACTAAAGTCAACTTTATTCAAATTTCAACACAAAATATCAGTTTTATCAATTTTTCACATAACAGCTTCCCGGCTACACGCCCGGGATGAACACATAAATCGAGGTGAGATATAAGGAGGTTTTCACGGCCTCGGAACACAGATTTAGCTAAAATTACATGGTATGACCTTTTGGGTCATCACAATCTCCACCTCTAAAACAACCATTCATCCTCGAACGGACATAGAAAGGTACCTGAATCGGGAAAAAGATTGGGATATCGACTACGCATATCTGACTCAGACTCCTAGGTAGCTTCCTTAATAGGCTAACCTCTCCACTGAACACGAACCAAAGGATAACTTTTCAATCTCAACTGACGAACCTGCCGAGCTAATATGGCTACCGGCTCCTCCTCATAAGTCAAATCCTTGTCCAAATGGACACCGCTGAAATCAAGTACATGAGAGGGATTGGTAATATACCTCTGAATCATAGATACATGAAACACCGGGTGTATGGTTGATAGACTAGGTGGCAAAGCAAGTCTGTTGGCCACCTCTCCCACCTTGTCTAGAATCTCAAATGGACCAATGAACCTAGGGATCAACTTTCCCTTCTTTCCGAACCTCATCACGCCCTTCATAGGCGACACCCGAAGAAATACCCGGTCTCCAATCATAAATGCCAAATCACAAACTCTGCGGTCCGCATAATTCTTCTGCCTGGACTGAGCTGTATGAAGTCTATCCTGAATAATCTTCACTTTATCCAAGGCATCCTGGACTAACTCTAAACCCAACAATCTAGCCTCTCCCGGCTCGAACCACCCAACTGGCGACCGACACCGCCTACCATACAATGCCTCATACGGAGCCATCTGAATGCTCGACTGATAGCTGTTGTCGTAGGCAAACTCAACTAAAGGCAAGAACTGGTCCCATTAACCTCCAAAATAAATGACACATGCTTGCAACATATCCTCCAAAATCTGAATATTACGCTCTAATTGTCCGTCCGTCTGAGGATGAAATGTTGTGCTCAAATCAACCCGTGTGCCTACCTCACGCTGAAATACTTTCCTAAAATGGGAGGTAAACTGAGTACCTCGGTCAGAAATAATAGACACAGGCACACCATGCAAGCGAACAATCTCCCTGATGTAGATCTTTGCATATTTCTCTGAAGAATACGAAACTGATACATGAATTAAGTGTGTTGACTTGGTCAGCCTATCCACAATGACCCACACTGCATCAAACATCCTTTGAGTTCGTGGGAGTCCAACTGTGAAATCCATGGTGATACGCTCCCACTTCCATTCGGGAAGCACAATCTTCTACATCAAACCACCGGGTCTCTGGTGCTCGTACTTAACTTGCTGACAGCTCAAGCACCTAGCTAAATATGCTACAATATCCTTCTTCATCCTTCGCCACCAATAATGCTTCCACAAATCTTGGTACATCTCTGCGACGCCCGGATGAATGGAATACCAGGAACTATGGGCCTCCTGCAATATCAACTCACGAATGCCATCCACATCGGGTACACAAATACGACCCTGCATCCTCAAAACTCCCTCATCAACAACTGTGACCTGCTTGGCGCCTCTGTGCCTTACCGTATATCCAAGAACACATAAATGATGATCGTCATACTTCCTGGCTAGAATACTATCATACAATGAAGAATAGGCCACAGTATGGGCCAAAACACTGCCAGTCTCAGAAACCTCCAATCTCATGAACCGGTTGGCCAAAGCCTGAACATCTAAAGCAAGTGGTTGCTCTCGGACTGATAAATAAGCAAGAATATCCATACTGGCTGACTTCCGGCTCAAGGCATCGGCTACCACATTGTCCTTCCCCGGATGATATAAGATGGTAATGTCATAATCCTTCAGCAGCCTTAACCATCTCCTCTACCTCATGTTCAACTCTTTCTACTTGAACAGATACTGCAAACTCTTATGATCTGTGAAGACCTCATATAGCACCCCATACAAATAATGCCTCCAAATCTTCAACGCATGAACAATAGCTGCTAACTCTAAATCATGAACTAGATAGATCTTCTCATGACCTTCAACTGACGAGAAGCATAGGCTATAACCTTGCCTTCCTGCATCAACACTGCATCAAGTCTCACCCGTGAAGAATCACAATACACGGTATATGGCACTAAACCTATGGGAAAAACTAACACCGGTGTCGTGGTCAAGGCTGCCTTGAGCTTCTGAAAGCTCGCCTCACACTCATCCGACCACCCGAACTAGGCACCCTTCTGAGTCAATCTGGTCATCGGGGCTGCAATGGATGAAAAACCCTCCACAAACTGGCGATAATAACCTGCTAAGCCCAAGAAACTCCGAATCTTTGTAGTTGAAGTGGTCCTAGGCCAATCTGACTGCTGAAATCTTCTTGGGATCCACCTAAATACCCTCCGATGATACCACATGGCCTAGAAATGCAACCGAACCCAACCAGAACTCACACTTGGAAAATTTGGCATACAACTGACTATTCTTCAGAGTCTGGAGGACGACTCGAAGGTGCTGCTCATGCTCCTCACGGCTACGGGAGTAAATCAAAATATCATTAATGAAAACAATCACAAATGAGTTCAAATAGGGCCTGAACACCCAGTTCATCAACTCCATAAAAGCAGCGGGGGAATTTGTCAAACCAAACGACATCACCAAGAACTCATAATGCCCATACCGAGTACGAAAGTCTGTCTTAGGGACATCAGACGCCCTAATCCTCAGCTGATGGTAACCAGATCTCAAGTCAATCTTGGAAAACACGGAAGCACCTTGAAGTTGGTCAAATAAATCATCAATCCTCGGTAAAGGATACTTATTCTTAATAGTAACCTTGTTCAACTACCGGTAGTCAATACACATCCTCATTGAGCCATCTTTATTCTTAACGAACAACACTGGGACACCCCAAGGAGAAACACTAGGCCTGATGAAGCCTTTATCAAACAAATACTGCAACTGATCCTTCAACTCTTTCAACTCTAGCGGGGCCATACGATACGTCAGAGTAGAAATGGGCTGAGTAACCGGAGCCAACTCAATGCAAAGCTTAATATCCCTGTCGAGTGGCATACCCGGCAGGTCAGCAGGGAATACCTCTGGAAACTCACAAACCACGGGTACAAGCTCCATAGAAGGAACCTCAACACTAGAATCATGAACATAGGCCAAATAGGCCAAACAACCCTTCTCGACCATACGCCGAGCCTTCATATATGAAATAACTCTAACAGAAGAATGACTAAGAGTCCCTCTCCAAATGAGGTACTCCTAGCAGGGCAAGGTCACTTTATTGGCATGACAGTCCAGAATAGCATGGTAGGGAGATAACCAATCCATCCCCAAAATAACATAGAAGTCAACCATATCAAGAAGCAAAAGATCTACATGAGTCTCCAGACCACCAATAACAACTAATTATGAACGATATACTCGAACAGTAGAATCACCCACCGGGGTAGACACATATACAAAAGTACTCAGGGAATCACGGGGCATGCTCAAATAAGGGGAAAAATATGAAGACACATAGGAGAATGTAGAACCCGGATCAAATAAGACCGGAGCATCTCTGCTGCAAACTGAAACCGTACCTGTAATAACTGCATCAGAGGCCTCAGCCTCAGGCCTGGCAGGAATAGCATAGCACCGAGGCAGAGCCCCTCCAACCTGACACCTCTAGGTCGACCTACTGAGGGCTGACCTCTACCTCTCGTGGCTTGTCCTCCACCTCTATGAGTCTGACCTCCACCTCTGGCACCTCGACCTCCACCCCTAGCTGGCTGAGGGGGCGGGGGCGCACCTGGTGTGGGAATCATAGCTTGGGAACCCTGATACTGAGAACCACTAGAAGCTCGGGGGCAAAACCTGGATATATGCCCCATACCACCGCAAGTGTAACAAGATTTCTGCTGCTGATAATGCTAACCTTGAAACTGTCCCTGTCGACCAGAATAATCACCCTGGAAGCTCTGAAGCGGAGGTGCTGATGGTGCACTGTGGGATACCTGAAGCGCTGACTAGAAGGGCCTAGGAGGATGACCTCTACCAAAGAAATCTCTGCCTCCAGATGAGGCACCACTGAATCGACCGGAATGGCAAGGTCTCTTGTCAGACCCCTGACTATTGCCCTGTGATAAGACCATCTCAATACGCCTGGCCACATTGGACGCCTCCTAGAATGAAATATCAGTACCTGTCTCTCTGGCCATCCAGAGTCTAATAGGCTGATCTAGACCCTCAATAAACCTCCTCACCCTCTCACGATCAGTGGGGAGTATCATGATAGCATGTAGGTCCAAAGTAATGAACTTGGTCTCATACTGTGTAACAGTCATAGATCCCTGCTGGAGATGCTCAAACTGCCTCTGAAGACCCTCTCTTTAAGTAACTGGTAGAATTTTCTCCAAGAATAACTCAGAGAACCAAGCTCAAGCCAAAGGCAAAGACCCAGCTGGTCTGGTCAAACAGAAATCCCTCCACCAAGTCTTGGCGGTACCAGAAAGACGGAATGTAGCAAAATCAACTCCATTGGACTCCACGATGCCCATGTTCCGAAAAACCTCATAGCAACTGTCCAAGAAATCCTGGGGATCCTCTGATGGTGCACCAGTAAATGTAGTAGGAAATATCTTGGTGAACCGATCTAATCGCAAAAAAGCGTCAGCAGTTATAGTTGTCCCCTCAACTGTCTGTGCCACAAAACCCGGCTGAGCGGCTCCTGTTGCCTGAGGTGCTGGAGTCTAGAACTGAGGAGCTATCTTCTCTGGTGTGCGGGTAGTAGGAGTATGGGTCCCTCCCCCAGCCTGAGAGACGGTTGGTGTAGTATGAAGGAGACCGGCCTGAGCCACGCTCTCCATAAGGCCCACTAAACGGACCAGAGCATCCTGAAAAACTGGGGTGGCAATGAACCCCTCTGGGACCTGAGCTGGTCCGACTGGAATTGTCTGAGCAGGAATCTCACCGGAAAAGTCTACCTGTGGGTCCTCTACAGGTGCTGCTGCTCTGGGCTGAGCCCTGGCTCTGCCTCATCCTCTAGAACGGCCTCAGCCTCGTCCTCGGCCCCTCGTAGGAGCTACAATAGGAGGATCGGGCTGCTGATCGGTAGATGAGGAAGCACGCGTTCTCGCCATCTGCGAGAGAATAGAATATAAAATAAGCTAGCATTTAGAATTCAAACCGCACGACAGAGAAGAAGAAATGTGAAGTTATTCCTAACTTTGCAGCCTCTAGGGGATAAGTGCAGACGTCTCCGTACCGATCCCTCAGACTCTACAAGTTTGTCCGTGAATTGTGAGACCTAGGAAACCTAGTGATCTGATACCAACTTGTCACGACCCGAAATCCCACCTTTAGACAGTGATGGAATCTAACGTTGAACCCTCTAGATAAACCAACGTTTTGGTTAAGTTTACCTGTTTACAATTAAAATAACAATTAACTAGAACAAGTATGATTAAACAATGCAGAAGACTACTAAATTCAAGAATTTCAATGATGAATCTCATAAAAACTTCCTCAATTACATCCCAGAAACCGGAATCACAATCTCACTAACAGTCAAAGATTTTTCTAAATACAATGGTATGAAATAAGTGAATACAACTGTCTTGGAATTACAGGATAAGACAGAAAATGAGAAAAAGGATAAGAGGTGACGCCAAGGCCTGCAGACGCCTGCAGGACTACCTCGGTGTCGCCGTAGACTGAAGGATACTTCCTCAATCAATGCCCACTGGGTCCGGCTCCATAATCTTCACAACATAAATAAGTGCAGGTGTAGCGTCAATACAACCGACCCCATGTACTGAGTAAGTGCCGAGCCTAACCTCGGCGAAGTAGTGATGAAGCTAGGACACGATAAACAATATCACCTGTGCAGTTTAAATAAGATATAACAAGAACTAACCACGAGAAATAAACAGTAAGTACAATAACGGGGGAAACATGCTAGGGAAAAGGGATAGAAAGTATTGAAACGACGGAACAAAGCAATAGTTCAAATATCCGAAATAACGGGAGCTGACAACACGAATTAAACATTATAGAGAAATGGCACGGAATATCCCCCCGTGCATATTTTTATCATAACACGGCACGACATGTCCCCTCGTGCATAACAATATAAAAATATGGCATGGAATGTCCCCTCATGCATAAACAACATAAACATGGCACGGAATGTCCCCTCGTGCAATAAAGATCACAATCCCGGCAAGGAATTTCCCCTCGTGTATATATATATATCATCAACATGGAACGGAATATCCCCTCGTGCATAAACAACTTAAACATGGCACAGAATGTCCCCTCATGCATAAACATCACAAACATGGCACGGAATACACCCTCGTGCATAATAACATAAAACAACAGTTGGCATGGAAATCAACAAATAAGAAACCTTAAATGCACGAAATAATCAACAACAATAATATCGTCCCGGCAAGGGACACAACTATAACCAATCCTACATATGTGTATAATCCAACATAATGTTCCTCAACCGATCAACTACTCAACAATACCCACATCTAAGAATCTCCACCAAATGCATAGCTATCAAATTGATATTAAACCCATAAACATAGTAAAAGCCAATAAATATCATATAATTGTTAATTTCCAACTCACGGTCATGCTTGAAAAAAACATATAGGTGCTCGTCACCTCACCTATACATTGAACATGGAATAATCACGTAGCAATTAGGACTCAATACCTATTCCCTCAAGCTAAGGTTAGGCCAAATACTTATCTCGGCTCCAAGAATGCAAATCAAGCCTCTACCACAACTTTTCCTCTCGAATCTGACTCCGAAACAATCGTATCTAAACATAATCGACTCAATAATATCAATAATTATTCAACAATTCAATTGCAAAGCCTAATTATAGATTTCCAACATTCTTCCAAAATTTCCAAAATTCGACCCCGGGCCCACTTGGTCCAAACACGAGGTTTGGACCAAAACCCGATCACCCATTCCCCCACGAGCCCGAATATACAATTTGTTTTGAAATCGGACTCCAAAATGAGGTCAAATTCCCAAAAATCTAAAAAGCCCTAACTCTATCCAAAAATCCAATTTCTACCCTTTAATTCCATGATTTTAGGCCTAGAATCTAATCATAGTTGATGAAAATGGAAGAAAATGAAGTTAGGATTACTTACCTATAAAGCTATGGTGGAAAATATGCTCCAAAATCGCCTAAGAGGGTTGGGGAAGAAGAAGTTTGAGAAAAATGGGTTAAGTCCCGTGTAAGTATTCTGTTTTGGGGTTTTAAAATGACTGGACGATTTTTGGTGTATGCGATCGCGGAACTAAGGGTGAGATCGCATAGTGTAATGGAACTTAAGCTACGCGATCGCGGGTCTACAGGTGCGATCACAGAGTGCATTTACAAAGCCCCCCCAGCTCACCTACACCCCTGTGCGGTCGCAGGCCCACCTATGCGATCGCACAGTGTACCTGACTACCTCCCCTCTCTTCACAAATCTATGTGATCGCAGCTATACCTATGAGATCGCATAGAGCAATTCACCAGACACCAGCAGTTGATAAAAACACTCGAAATTTTAAGTTCAAAACACCCCGATACCTATCCGAAACACACCTGAGCCCTTGGGGCTCCAAACCAAATATACACACAACTTTAAAACATCATGCGGACTTATTCAAGTAATCAAAACACCGAAATAACATCATAAACATCGAGTTAAATCTCAAAATCAATGAAATTCCTTTAAACTTCAAAACATCTAATTTTTCCATTTTTAGTCCGAATCACCTCAAACTGAGTTCGTTTCTTACCAAATTCCGCCGATAACACATAATAATCATATTGAACCTGTTGTGGGCTCCGGAACCATAATACGGGCCCGATAACATAGGTTTCACATCAAATCTCATTTTCAAAAATCTTTATATTTTTCAGAAAATAATTTCTTCAAAAATTCATTTCTCGGACTTGGCACCTCAGAATTCGATTCCGGGCATACGCCTAAGTCCAATATTAGGGGTCCGGATCTGTTTACCAATAATGTTGACTAAAGTCAACTTTATTCGAATTCCAACACAAAAATATAATTTTTATCATTTTTTCACATAACAGCTTCCCAGCTACACGCCCGGGCTGCGCACGCAAATCGAGGTGAGGTATAAGGAGTTTTAGCTAAAATTACACGGGATGACCTTTTGGGTCATCCTAAAAGCAGACTAGAATATTGTAATTTTCCATATGTAACTTAGGCATTTGATAAGGGAGTTGTTATAAGGTATTCTTATTCCATGTAAACCTCCCAACCAAAGCACAGACGCGTACTAGTAAAAAATACAGAACATAAGCCACTAAAATGGATTCCTCTCTGCTATCAATATACAAGTATGATGTTCAGTTGAAATATGAGACGCCGCCAAAAAAGAAGCTTAGATACCCTAGAACAATACTCTATAACGTGAAAAAAAAAAAGAATTTTAGTAGCCAAGAATAGTGAGAAACTCTCAAAGTTAAAATCAACAAACTATTACCATCTCTGAATACAAGGGATACAATAGCGTTTGAGGCATCCCTTTCGACACCTAACAACCTTTCGATCACTTTTCATGCACTGATGACACATCTGGCAATCATCATCTGAGTTCTGCTTAGTAAAATGACATCAAGTTATGGTCAGTAATTACAGCTTACAACAGAAAGAATAAGTCCGGAGTAGAGCAAATCAACTCACATCACGATCAAAATGACTCCTTCTTCTTAAGCCCTTTGGATCTTCATAGTAATCCTGTTCATCATCATTCTGCTTTTTCGAAGAAACTTCCACTCTTTTCTTGTCTATTAATTTTCTATTGTTTCTCCTAAGTATAGATGCAGTTTTAACACCTCCTGCAAGAGATTCTAGTGATTTAGCTGAATGCTTCCTCTTTAAATTACAAAAGTTACCATCTTTTTCCTCCTCGGCACTTGAAATATCCTCTATATTCCCATTTAACCTTTTTTTCCTTAAATCACATCCAATCCCTTTTTTAACCACTCCACAAATCTTCTTACCTTTAGGCTTATTTTCGTATCTATCCCTCTCAACATTCCCATGTTCTTCTTCGTCTTGTGAAATCCCTTTCATGCTATCCTTTTATTTCGAAGAACATTCGGTTGTGACACACTTTTCAGCAGATTTGATCAAATTGGAACAACCTTTCTCCTCTGATACATTGGCACTGTCATTCTTTTCCTCTTTCCTGCCCGAAAATCCCTCATTAAACAACAGATCTTCCTTCTTTTCACCCTTACCTGCTATTTTTATCTGATCATCTAAACCATCCTCATTATCAACTTCCACACTACTATATTTTGTCATCCTCAACGATGTAACAACCTCATTCTCCTCGTAACCTTTTCCATTTCTCCCCATTTTCATCTCGCATAAAGGAGATTTCTTCACAAGCTTTACATTCTCCGGTTCTTCACTTAAATCATGCGTCTCACTCTCACCAGATTCACTCGTATCGTTGTCCCTTATTAGATTGCGTCTTGCCCACAGTTTCTTCTGCGGTTTCACTATGGATGACGAATCCTCTTCTTTTCTCATTCTCACCCTCTTGACTAGTGAAACCCTTTTCTCACGGCGTAAATGTTCTATACGTGGTTTAAGAAAATGCTTCTGGCACATGAATTTACCTTGGATCCTGTAGTTGTTGCACCTCCATTTCTTGTTGTCTAACCTTCTGCAACGGAGATCTTCCGGCGGCTTCAACCCAGCTCCATAATCGTCTCGTCGTCCCACCACTCGTCCTATTCTTTACCCGGCCTCATTCTGACCTGTTGATCGTCCTGGTTAAAGTTTGGCTTGTGTCCGGTTTTGTTGAAAATGAGTTTTTAGAGGGAAAATGAAAGGGGGAGAGAGGAAAGGATTTCATATTTTGTCTTGGTTTTCGTGTGTAGTACTATGTAGAGCATTAATGCTGAAATACATTCTGGAAAGGAGGTTTTGGAATTGGGATCAACACAAAAGTTCCTTCTTAGATGAAAGTTTTGGCATGACATGAATAGTTAATAGAAAGAATTACAAAATCATAAAAAATAGTCATGTTTTTAAGTTCTACCCGGCCTAGCCCATATTGTACATATTTTGGAAGCATTAGGAAATTCAAAATATGTGTTCTTACAACCATTGCTTCTAAAAATTGTGGAGTTAAATTTGTGTTCTCACAACCATTACTTTCACTCTCTCTTCTTCTCACATCTTCTACATATGCTTCAAAGGGTCGTCCGCCATTACTGCTTCTCCCCCAATGTCACCGAGTTGCAATGTAAGAAAATTGAAGCGTAGAGGTCTACCATTGAAGACGATTTGCTTTCAAAAATAGGATTTTTTGAGTTTCTTAGTCGTTTGGATTGGGTGTTATTCCAATTTGAAAATATCAAAAGCAGTTCAAAATTTAAATTTGAAATGGTTTGGATTAGATTTGAGCAAAATTTGAGTTAAATTTCAGAAAAGACGCAAGGAAGAAGACGGAGTCAGTTTTTTGTATAATTATGTATAATCTTGTATAATAGTATGTGAGTGTATAAACACATCCTATACACTATTATACACCTTTATACAAGCATTTGTAGACGAACTTCCTTCACGATTTTCAATTTCAATTCTTGTTTAAAACTAGTCCAAATCTCCACTAAATGACTTCAAATTTTATATACAACCTCCTTGTACTATTTATAACAAGTCTAAATAACACTCACTCCAAATTTCTCATAAAATCAAAATTAGAATTTAAATCCACATATTTAAACTTGTGATGCGCGACTAGAATTCATGATTTTTAGCATCATATACCGTGCATTTTAGGTGTTTTAACGATAAAAATACACGTCATGTGTGCTTAATGGAGTTTATTTAATGTGCAGGTGAGTTGAAAATGGAATCCGAGCTAAATGAGAGCATAAACGTCAGAAAATATGCGCAAGAGTCGAGAAAGAAGAATCTGGGATAGGCCTGGCGTTACCCAGGCGTTAGAGCCAAAACGCCTGGGGATGCCTG
>ML301418.1:0-13192 GCA_005239505.1 Nicotiana paniculata
AACTTCAACTTTTGAGAAGATGGTATACAAGATTGGAATGCAGAGACTCAAATATTTGAAACAGGGTTTTCATCAGGGGAGTAAAATACGCGATGCACTCTTTTTTCCTTACTAAGATTTTTTCCCACAGGGTTTTCCTTGTAAGGTTTTTGATGAGGCACCTAGCAATGCGTATTACTAAATATGTGTACTCTTTTCTCTTCACTAGAACTTTTTTCCCATGGGATTTTTCCTAGTAAGGTTTTAATTAGGAACATTATATTTTAATGAACATCTAAGGGGGAGTGTTATAAATATATATTATATAATGAATGTTCATTTAGTACTCCGTTGTAAATAAGCTTCCTGAAGAAGTTTATCCATATGGGACACTGCCGTAAATATGTTTATCTATTTAGTACTCTATTGGAAATAAGCCTCCTGAAGAAACTTATCATTTTGGTACTCCGTTATAGATAAACGTTATCCCCGGAAGAAGATTATCTACATCTGATACAGTAGCAGCTTACAAGCAGCTTACAAGCAGCTTGTAATAGCAGCTTACAAGCAGCTTACAGTAGCAGCTTACACAACAACTTCCTTCTTCTATAAATAGAGGAGATTTCAGTTCATTATGTATATCAGTTTGAAAGTTCAATAATATATATCAGTTTCTCTCTACACTTGTCTTTAATTTATTTACTTTACGGTCATTATTTTATAACACCTTTTACATTCTCAAGGGAATAAAAAACTCTTTCTTTTTGTTTGACTGAAGTACTGATTTCTTTTATGAGCACTTCTTTAATGATTGAAGCTAGACATGCAATTCTATATTTAATTAATCAGATCACTTATAAAAAAAATTATAAATAATTTCTATGATAATCATTAATTGGTAACTTAATAAAAAAAATAATTATTTATATTTATGTAATCAAATCGTGTATAAAAGAGTTACATATAATCTCTATGATAACTTAATAAAATTAATAAGTAACCTTTTTTAATATGTTAAACTACGATAAAAATGTACAAATATTTTGAATGAAATATAGGGTAAGTACTTAAATAGTTGAAGAAAGCCCCACCTTACAGCTTGTTTGGACGGTTGTTACGTATTGTTTTATAATGTATCGTATCGTACTGTCTTGCATTATACTGTATCATCTGATAAGTACAATGTTGGGATAAATTGGTGTCATTTGCCGTCGTTTCATGATATCGTGCACCAGAAATATGAAGAATAAACGTGCAATATTAGAAAGAAAAATCATGATACATGATAAAATTATTATATAAAAAGGTAGGGTAAATAATAAAATAAAATTATTTAATAATAACGAAGGGGTGAGATTGAGAGAAAAAAAATAAGATAACGACGCGACCATATCAAATCGACCGTTACATAAAGTGACACATTTCATCGTTATATAACAACGAATTTAACGATACCATATAATAAAATTTAAGTAACAACCTAAACAAACATCATATACGATATAATAGAATGGATAACGACAGTCCAAACAAGGTGTTATAAGTCATATTTCTTTAACCGCACCCCACGAGAAAATAACCCCTCGAATTCTAAGCCTATATATATGCTGTAAATATGCATTTGCTTCTTTAATTTCTTCTAATCCCATAAGACAACAGCAGTCAGTTGACATTCTCAGAAAAAAACAAAGAAAAAAATGGTGCAATCTAACGGCAATTTAGAGTTTCACTTTCAAATTCCAAAGATTAAGTTCACACAACTCTTTATCAATGGCGAATTTGTTGATTCTGTTTCAGGTTAATCTCTTTCTCTGCTTTTCTTCTTTCCGTTTTGTCAATGAAATCAGCTTATCTGTACCATCGTTTCTTTATCTTAATCAGAGGTTTCGGTTTTTAAATCTTGGAAGGAAAAAAATTCTAGGTAGGGAGTGTTTTCTCTTTAATAGGCAGGGAGTTTCAAAAATATTACCAAACACCGAGTGAGAAATCATAAAAGGTCAACTTTTATGTTGCAGCTTTGTTCCTTTGATTCCTATTTATACCATCGGTTTTAAATCTTCGAAAGAATTTTTTTTTCGTAGGGAACGTTTTCTCTTTAATTGGTTGGGGGCTTTAATAATGTTACTGAACACCGAGTGAGAAATCATAAAAACTCAGCTTTTACGTTGCAGCTTTGTTCTCTTATCTGTATCATTATTATGGTGGAATGAATATGGTTCTTTAAATCTTAAGCAGAGGTCTCAGTTTTAAATCTTGAAAATAAAAGATATCCTGATAGGAAACATTTTTTCTTTAATAGGTCGGGGACTTCAATGATATTATCGAACACCGAGTAGAAAATTCTAAAAACTCAAACTTTTGTGTTGCGGTTTTTTTCTCTTGATTCAAGTAGTTTGGTACTTGTATTAAAACCTGACTAATTCAAATTCGTGCTACTTATTAAAGGGAAAAATGCTCCGTACTCAAAATTTTATATGACTACTTCTGGACTAGTTTCCCCTTTTTTCTTTACGCTTTTGTGTGTGTGTTGTGTGAGATTCTTTTTCTTTTTCAAGTGTTTGGATTTGGGTTTAGAAGATTTGTTAATGGTTTGTTTGGATTACAAGAGTTTGGTTGATTTTTTTGAACTAAAACCAGACACGGTTTGAAGAAAAAACAAATTAACAAAAAACAGATGTCAGAAAATAAAATAATATCTTTTTCTTGACTAAAAGTTCATGGCGGCATTTGTGTGATGGTTCTTTTTTTTCTTTTGGGTGAATCCCAATAGAGGAATGGGATTTAAGATCTCGAATAATATATTCTTGCAAAGCAGTAAAGTGTAATCATAATGAAAAGAAGTGAAAGTCACCCAATTTTTACCACGTGCACATAGACTGTTTCACTTAACCATATAAGAAACTATCAAAATTTAACGTTTATAGGTTCTGAATTTGTATTGAATTCATAATTTATCTTAATGATTGAATTTGTATATATATATATCTAAGGTTTTAAATATAAATAAAAAATTTAAGTAAAAGCGATGGGTGCGGCCGATCACCACCTGCATTTGATAGGCTAGCTCCGCCTCGTTCATATATATATATATATTTTGTTATCTTATCAAATCTTGAAGATGTGATTATCAGCTTATGAAAAGATTTATAGTCACACAAAAATATAAGACTTGTTTTGAACGATAGTTTTAATTTTTTATTTCTTCTAAAATTCTGTATCGAATCAAATTATGCTACATAAATTGAGACATACAATTGTACATTAAATTTGAAAATCTAGAAATGTTTTTTGGCCTTTAGTTTTTGTGTCAGGTGCATAGTTTTCTGAATATGTGCAGGAAATACGTTTGAAACGATAGATCCAAGAAATGAGGAGGTGATTGCAGAAATTGCTGAAGGAGACAAAGCTGATATTGATTTGGCTGTCAAAGCTGCCCGTGAAGCTTTTGACAATGGCCCTTGGCCTCGTTTATCCCCCTTGGTACATTTATATTCTACTCCGTCCCTTTTAATTTATGTGAACATATTTGATTGAATACAAAATATAAGAAAAAATAATTTTTTTTTTTGAAATTATGGCCAAAAAAGGGTCCAAAGTATTTATGTGATTATAAAAGCTTCTCATTAAGGGTACGATTCAAAGTTTAAACTAAATTATTTTCAAATATAGAATAGGGCATTTTTTTTTGGAACGGACCGAAAAGAAAATAGGTTCATATAAACTGGAATGGAGGGACTATCTCATTTAACTGTTAATGTTAAATTATTTGATTTAGTAAAATATTAGGTGCCGGTTAATATTTACTACTCCCTCCATTCGCTTTTACTTGTCCACTATACTAAAAATACATTTTCACTTTTTCTTGTCCACTGTACTAAATCAAGAGAAAGACAATTTTTTTCTTTTCTGTTTTACCTTATCATTAATTACTCATTTTCAAACTTATTTCCCAAGACTTTTGAAAGACTATCATTATTAGGGGTTGTATGGTAAAATATATACTACATTTATTATTTTAAGGGACGTGAAACGTTCAAAGTGAATAAGTAAAAGTGAATGTAGGGAATGTACAATTAAATTTCTCTGTAGTAAAGTCGTTTATTCTAATTGTTATAATAAAATATCGTTATAAAGAATATATAATATAATATAACATGAAAATTTGTTCCAAAATAAATTGGTCATTATAGTAAAATGATGTTATAAAGGATGATCGTTATAAAAAGGCTTGACCGTACAACAATGTCATAAAAAAGTTATTATTGTAAATAGAACTCGTTTCAACATATTTGACATTAGAAAAAAGTAGTCATTTACTTCTTTTTTTTCTCTAAATTTACTTTTATTGTTCTAATTAGTGGAGTGTAAACTAAGTATTCTTTAAGGAACGATAAGAATAGTTTAAACAAATATTCTACCAAATAAAGCTATTAAATATTTTTACTAATGAGTATGTAAAAATCATAAATGACAGAAAATAGAGGAAGTAAACATTGACTTACCTTTATGTGATTCTCTTTTAATTTTTTCTTTAAATAATTATATGCAAATAAAGGAAGATAGTCAATGAACATTTCCAGTAAAGTGAAAAGTACCTTTAAGATTTTCAAGTGTGAAATCATTAATTAGTCCCTAAACGTGTTCTAATATACTACTCGCTCCGTTTATTTTTACTTAGCACGTTTTGACTTTTCGCTCCGTTTAAAAACTAATAAATGCAGTGCCTAATTTACCATGATACCTATATTAATTGATACATATTTTATTGAATTTGAGAAAATGATTGAAATGAGTAATAAATACCGCGGGTATAACATGAAAAAGAAAATGTCATCTTTTGATATACGTAAAGTGACAAGTTAAAATAAAAATCTATTTTTAATATTCCTGCCAAGAAAAGTGTCAAACCTAACTTATCTCTTTTTGATTAAACAATCAATCTTATTTTATTTTCCAAAATCTGCCTTTGGTTTCTATTAATAGTAAATTCTAATTTAATCTAAAATATGTTGATGTGACATCAACATAATGTTACCATAGTAAGAAGGAAAGAGAAGGAAGATAAAGTTGGACACGATGTTATATAATGATGGTAACGTTACAGCCACAAAATAGAAAGTTTGTAATTTAATTTATATTTAAACTTTGAAAAGCTGGAAATTATGATCAGAAATATAGTCACATAAAAATCATAACATGTTAAGTTCACGCGTTCTAAAAATCTTTACCGTGTCCGTCCCCGGTCAGTGCCCGTCAAATAGGGTTACATAAAAGAATGAATGACCTTTGGCAGAATTAAAATCTTATACCTAAGTGATGTGGATTTAAGTATGGAGTTTGATTTCTGCTCTAACTACAGAGCTACAAAAATGTCTCTAATTTTATAAGCTTAATAATGTTAGGGATCGTTTGGTACAATGGTGGGATATCCCAGGATATTTCATGAGATTAGTTATGCCACCTTCTATATGAAATAGCTATATGGGATAGCTAATTCTATCATTTTAGTATAAGTTATATCGGGATTAGCTAATATCCCAAACCAAACATGGGATAAAGTTAATTCCAAACTTTATTCTAAGATTATTATTCTTATCCTATATACCAAACGGCCCCTTAATGTTACCTTGCGTTTGCCTTGTTCCCTTAGTAAAATGTTGTAGTGTTTATCTTAATTGTTGTATAGACTGCCTACATCACACCCTTTAGGTTGCGGTCCTTCCTTGGATCCTGCGTGAATGCGAGATGCTTCGTGCACCAGGCTGCCAGTTATATATTCACTCGGAAATGTTCAATTTGTGTCGCAGTCCTATATGAGTTGATCTTTTTTCATCATCTATGATCGTTTGTCCTAACAAAGAAAATATTGTTTTTCTTTAGTGATAAAACAATTACTGCATTCTCTTACATTTGTTCTGTGATTACAATCAGGAAAGGAGAAATATAATGCTGAAGTTTGCGGACTTAATCATAGAAAATGCAGAGGAAATAGCAGCATTGGATTCAATGGATGCAGGAAAGTTATTTGCTGCTGGAAAGAGCACGGACATCCCTAGTGCAGCGCAATTTATGCGTTATTATGCTGGTGCAGCGGATAAAATTCACGGGACTACTCTCAAAATGTCACGCGACATACAAGGATACACGTTGCTCGAACCAATTGGCGTTGTCGGACACATTATCCCTTGGAATTTCCCAACTCAGATGTTTGTTATGAAGGTTGGCCCTGCATTAGCAGCTGGTTGTACTATGGTTGTCAAACCGGCAGAACAAACTCCTCTTTCTGCTCTCTATTATGCTCAATTGGCTAAGCAGGTAAATTTTCCATTTTTCATATGCATTGTGAAACTTTCATATCCGATCAGCTACGATCGTACACTATGGTGCTCCTCGCTAATTGTTGGAACTACGCGAGCTGGGCTGGGCTGGGTCATAGCTCACCCTCGGATTAGGGGATACCTTCAGGGGCGTACCTTTAGGCTACAAATTCATCTGAACTCATAACTTTTGATATGACGTATAGAATATATGTAAGAACCTACTAAAATCTCAACAACTATTAATAGTACAATGAGTTCAATGCTGAGAATCTTAATCTGAATCCTGAATCTGCCTTTGGTCATACCTTAGTCAGCAGCTTCCTTTAGTTTTATGACACTGAGTACTATGTTTTCTCCTCTTCAATGTTACTTTCTTGAAACAGGCTGGTGTTCCGGATGGCGTGATCAATGTCGTGACAGGATTTGGATCTACTGCTGGTGCTGCACTTTGCTCGCACATGGACGTAGACAAGGTGATTCCTGTTTCACATATTCGTACATGAGAAAAGAACGGCAATTGAAAGTTAGAGTACTGCCTTGGGAAATCATACCAGCTAATAATTGTGTGCATTATTCAGATAAGCTTCACAGGTTCGACAGAAGTAGGGCGTCTGGTAATGCAGGCTGCAGCTCTGAGCAATTTGAAACCTGTTTCACTAGAATTAGGAGGCAAGTCGCCTTTTATAGTATTCGACGATGTAGATGTGGAAAAAGTTGCACCTCTTGCTCTAATTGGAATTTTATATAACAAGGTAAACTGAAAATTTCATACTTTTCATTCTGATTCCTTGTTATATCTGAAACATATCAGTGAGGTAATGTTCCTCACTTTCAATTCTTTATTTTTCCAGGGAGAAGTTTGTGTGGCTGGATCTCGTCTTTTCATCCAAGAAGGAATTTATGATAAGTTTGTCAAGAAATTGGAGGAGATAACGAAAACATGGGTGGTTGGCGATCCTTTCGATCCAAATTCTCATCAAGGACCTCAAGTATACATTTGAACTGCTCTTTTAACATGTTGATACTTGCCATCACCAAAATCGCAAATATAGTCACAATATTTTGCTTTAACTCGCTGTTTATCTGATGCAGGTCGATAAGAAACAGTTTGAGAGAGTACTGGCATACATTGAACATGGAAAGAAGGAGGGGGCGACGTTGTTAACTGGGGGAAACGCGTTGGATCGGAAGGGTTATTTCATTGAGCCAACCATATTCACCGATGTAGAAGTAAGCATTCGAAAATTACCATTTTTTTCATTTGAATGCTGGGATCAAATTTATAGTATGTCATATCTTGTTAATGCTATTTTGCAGGATAACATGACAATTGCAAAAGAAGAAATATTTGGACCTGTTTTATCAGTAATGAAGTTCAAGTAAGTTCACTCCCTTATTAGCATTTCCAAAGAGTAAATGTTCCACTTAAATCATATAGAAGTTTAAGTTCTATGCACTGACGTATGAATCTTTATAATACAAATAATACTTAACTGGTAACCTGATAAAAATAGTAACTAACCTGATATCAGTATAAAGGGCAGCCCGGTGCACTAAGTTCCTGCTATTGTACGCAACCTTACCCTGCATTTCTGCAAAGAGGCTGTTTCCACAGCTCGCACCCGTGACCTCCTGGTCACACGACAACAACTTTACCAGTTACGCCAAGGCTCCCTTCTAACCTGATATCAGTGTAACTAACTTAAATCATATCGTTAATGATGTGACGAATTGCAGGACGGTAGAGGAAGTGATCAAGAGAGCTAATTGTACACAGTATGGATTAGCAGCTGGTGTTATGACAAATAACTTGAACATAGCCAACACAGTTTCAAGATCGATTCGAGCTGGAGTTATCTGGATAAACTGTTACTTTGCTTTCGATCCGGATTGTCCATATGGAGGATACAAATCCAGTGGCTTTGAAAGGGATTTGGGAATGGAAGGACTTCATAAGTATCTTCAAGTTAAATCTGTAGCCACTCCAATTTACAACTCCCCTTGGCTGTAAAATCTTACAGATATCAAGTCCACCAAAGAGAATACTATTGATATATAATATCTCATCTCATGTTATATACTTATATAACCAGACAATAAAATTTTGTTATTTGAGGTACATCCTTTGGGCTGTTTAAGTGCCTTTGTTTCTTGGGAATAGAAAACTCAGTTTCATCTCCTTCCAATATAGTTGCTTTTTTTTTTCTTTTCAATTCCAATATATAAATGACAATGCTAATTTCCCCTATATATTGGTGAATTGGATTTGATCATGTTGAAGCGTCTATTATAATAAACATATATCGAATGTGATCCCATAAGTGGGGTCTGAAGTAGGTAGAGTGTATGCAGACCTTACATCTTATGTGTTGTAGAGAGGTTGTATCCGATAGACCCTCGATTCAAGAGATTGAGCCATATGTTAACATTAGATCCAGAACCGTGCCCCTTCCTGAGCCCGAGGTTGCATTCCACGGTAGGTCCTCGTTCCGGAGCAAGTTTTTAAACATGGGCAGGAATTCCTAATGGAGTGATCAATGTCGTAACAGGATTTGGACCTACTGATGGTGCTGCACTTAGCTCTCATATGAATGTAGACAATGTAATCGCCAACTGTTAATGAAAGTTAAAAGCGAAGACTTGACTTTTCAGACACATCTTTCTATCAAGAACTTGACTTCACGGTTGCAATCTTTCAGTATCAATGTATCTGCAGATAAAGTCGCTTTTTTCGTACATATTCCTCAACTGAATTTTGATAACACTAAATAATTGATATCAGATGCCCCCAAGTTTTGGTTGAGCTCAATTCCAATGCAGGTATAGATGCATTGTACATGAAAACAAGGTCAAGCAGCTGACTTGGGCTCTTTAGATAGAAAAAAGGCGCGTTGATACATAAAACAGTGTACTCCCTCCGGTCCACAATAAGTGAAAAATTTAGCACAAAAGGAGAAAAAGATAAATTGTTATTCTACTTTGAAGAATGGAGAAATTCTTCAACTCCGCTAAAAGTGATGAAATAGTACTTGTTATTCTTACAATGAAGAAAGGGAAGAAAACTAAAAGAGGAGCACAAATCTTAGGATGCAGATGTGGGAGTTGAATTTTCAGCAGTTGTTCCTACATGCTGAATGACAAATCCGTAAATTTTTCGTTTCAAGCACTCTATCTTCTGCATCAACTGCTCATCCTTTTTTGAGACTACGCGATCCAACCAGGCATTGACTCGCTTGAGTTGTGACAAAATAGCTGTAATTGAACCACAGTTTGAACCTCCATCCGAAGCCAAGGAGCAATTCTTGAACACACGAAAACCTGCACCTAATGACTCTTCAACAAAAGTGATGAACCACATTTGCATCTCAGATTGCAACTTCTTTGCAAGTTCTACTGTGTCATTCATCCCATTACCTCTTGTCCATGTTCCAGTTCCTGCTGAAACAATGGAAGGATTCTTATTAGATGTTTTTGCTGATTGATATATTGGAGAGCTTTTCAGTGGTGCTGATTGATTTCCACTGTTCTGATTTGTCAAAAGAGAGACAATTTCAAGATCAGTTGCCAGAGCAGCCTCCACCCAAAGAAGTGATGATTTTGGTTGTTCCATTATCATATTCTCACTAGATTTTTGCACCCCGCGATTGCTGGTGATTGATTCAACAACATTTGTTGATTTCACTACATCTTCGTAAATTGACATGAAACGATCAATAGTTGGTAGAGGGTTTTTCGGGTTGGATGCTGAGCGTAGATCTGAAAACATACTGCAAAATGTAGACAGAATTAAGAAAATGCTAGAGAAATCTAGAAAGTTTTGTCCAACAAGAATTTCTCAATTCCCATTTGCATGTTTTAAGCAATGAAATGTTTCCTCTCTTTCCTTTATGCTCCCTTCTTATTTTCCATTTTGGCAAACAGAAAATTACCTCAAGGAAGTGCATACATGTTTTCCTCTCTAGACAAGAATTAAGTTGAAGAAATTCTTTTAACATCGACAATGTTCAAGAACATAGTATATATAACTAAACAAAAAGACCAACAAATTCATTAGCATCTATATTTATCAGTCAGCGACTACATTAGTTTGAATGTGCTCAAGATTACAAGAAGTTAGACGCTTTCTAACCCTCCCCCTCCCTTCAACCCCACAGAAAGCAAAAAAAAGTGTAGCTTTCTTTTTCATCCAAATTACCATGGGTAAAGCTCCTTATTGATACTAATAAAGCTGTCATACGTTTTGGCATAATAATGAGATGGCAAAGCTCTAAAGGATGGTGACACTTACCTCAAATTTCTCACAATAGTCTCAGTGGCAAGGGCCTCTTCCAAGGCTTCAGCTGCAGCAGTTGAGGCAATTATTCTCCTTTGCATAGCCTCCTACACCGACAAATTGACCATTCGAATAATCATTAATATATATGTATATATAAAACACACAGCCAAATAAATTCAGCTAATTTCATTTATCTTCTCCAAAACCATTTAGATTTTGCATTAAGGAAAGATTAGTATGCATGCACCAGCACCAACACAGATCGAGTTATCATTCTTAGTCACAAATGAGAAGAATAAACTTCATTATTTCCACAAAAGAAGTTATTATGGTTTTGCTCTAGCTCAACGGCATCAGCAGATGCAAAACTAGCTAACACAGGATAGTAGCACTTTCAATTTAAAAGCTTTCGTCCATACCTTTCCAAGCTTTGCGAGTTCAGGCGACACAGAATTTAGCGATACACTTCCATCAGTCCACTTCTTCTCATGAACTGGAATGACTGGAGCTACATTGTTAGGCTTTTCAGTGTCAGAGGAATTTTCAGCAACACCAGATTTTACTTTCCCTTCACTTCCAAAATCATCAGCATGACTGCTTACATCACTCAGACGCCTCGAAATAGCAGCCTGGAAAATGAACATAATTGCTTAGACCATTATCAATCAGAAACTAATAACTAGTGCTAAAATTTAACACAAGCAAAAGTATCATATTATACGCGTTTATAATAAGAGTATGTTCAAAGGCAGATAGTGGTTTAATTCAATGGATGTTGAGTGTAGCATCCATTATTCTTTTGTGACAAAATGGCACAAATTTAGAGAGTATAAAACATATTCTGAAGTAATTTTCAACTAATACGTATAGTTCAAGCTTAAGGCTATTGGGAAAACAAGGATGCATAATCTTAGGAGTCACTCAGCATGAATCATACAAAGTGAGAAATAAATCGAACGCTTCTTTAAGTTACAACTAATACATAGTAGTTAATTTTCAACCAATTACAATTAAATGATTAATTTCAATATCCAACGTACAATAATCCCGATATTAATCCAACTCCTCAAAGTTATATTTAAAGGACCAGCCACTTTTCGTTGGGATCACTTTGCACATCATTGTTTGAAGTACACACTTCTACAAAGCATATGGCTTCAGCTATGAAGCGATAAACTCATAGCTTCGCATTGCTCCATCTTTTTAAGGGACAAGGCAATGGCTTTTAATAACACTGCATTCAGCACATCATGAAGTAATCCGATTTCCAAAAAAAAACAAGAGATTATCAAGAAATATCACCTGAGTTCTCAGAATTGCCTGAATATCCGGTTTTTTCTTTGAGAAAACCTTCTCTGTTTGTTCAAAAGAATCACCACTGCTCGCTGTCCCTTCATCCCAATTTTTCCTACTCGATTTACCGGACCCCACAATCGCCTCAGAAACTTTAGAAATTCCAGCTGCAATAGCAGCCATTTTCTTCTTCCCGGACGAATCAACAGCAGGTGAAACTTTAACACCACCAGACAACCTTCGTCCAGGCGATAACGACATCCTTCTCGCTACCAACGGACTCGCCTGCCTTCTCGTCCCTGTAGGCGACGGCTGCCTGTACCTTGATGGCACTATAATAGCTGCTTCTTTTGATGTGCTCCTATTCTCTTCTTTCGCAGCCGCCAAACTTGGTACGACACATTTTGATGGGACTGGCGATGCCGATCTCTTCACTTTAACAGCCGGTGATGGATCCCTTTCACCACTCCCCACATTCTTCTTCCCTGCTGATACTGATCTGTGAATTAAACAAAAGGAAGTGTTAATTAATCAGAAGGTCCACCTGATCACCTTGCCTGTATTGTAAATATGTAGTTACACTATTGAGTACTGACCTTTGCTTTGCTGATGCTGGAGACGTAAATCTCCTCGGTTGATGAACATTTTCAGAAGATTTTTTCTTCAAATCGTCCTTAATTTCAACATTTTCTTTTGGTGCAAGAACTTCTCTAACCCTAACTTTTTCCTTCCCATCTTTTGGACCCGAACCCGACTCTGTTCTTCCATTTTTTGACAAATAAACAGAAATAGGATCCGAATCCGAAACAGGTTGGATAAGAAACCCTCCATTTGAAATTTTAGCAATTAAAGGTTCAGGCGACCCGATGAAGCCATGGCGGCCAGCAATAGGGCGGAGGTTCACAGCGCGTGGGACGGGAGGAGAATCGAAGGTAAACCGGTCAACGTGAGCGAATTGACCGAGCTGAAGCCGGTTAGTGAGGATGAGATCGGTGTCGCGGTCGGAGAGGGAGACGTAAGTGGAGTTGAGTGAGTCCGAGAGTTGTACATAGAAGCCGTGGTGTGGCCAGAGTGAATCGGAAGTGGAAAGCGCCGGGACTATTCCGATAACTTGAAGGAGTGGTGTACGGTGGTCTCCGGCGACACGTGTACCGGTGTTCATGGATTGGAGTAGCTTTAGTAGAATTCCAGGAGTAAGAGTCGCCATTGCAGCAATAAGTATATGAATTCAGAGGAAAAAGGGGTTTTAATTTTTAGGAATTTCGAAGGGATTTATTGGAGAGACTTGCAGAGAGAGTTTGGGGTTTGGGTTGCGGGGGAAGGG
>ML301420.1:4327-47713 GCA_005239505.1 Nicotiana paniculata
GGTTTTAGGTATACAGAATTCAATCGGGAATCAAAATATACAATCAAAACAAAATAAGAATTACTTACCCTCAAGTTCGAGATGAAAATCTTCTAAATACCCTCCTCAAAAATGGTAAAAATGAGGTAAATCCCAAAATCTGGATATTAAAATGCCCCTAGGCCGAATTACTTAATTTCAATCGAGACAGACTCCCCTCCCTTCCCCCCCCCCCCCCCCCCCCCCCCCCCCCCCCCAAATCATGATGCACTAGCTTCCCCAAGCTACGTGCGCGATTGCTTCCCTCTGCATGCAAATGCGAATGGCAAAGCCCCCAGACTCCAGAAGCTATCTATGAGACCATGAAAGAGCCCCACGACCGTGACAAACCATCCACCTAAGTTACATGATCACAGACCACTCCACACAATGGCCAAGGATAAACTTCCCAAGCCCGCTCTTCTTTTATGTGATCGTGTTGCGATGCGTTACATCAGAAAACTAGAAAACCTAACTCACTTCAAAATGCTCCTAAACCATCCTAAAATTCACCCGAGCCCTCAGAACCCTGTCCAATCATCCCATATACTCTATCAAAATTTGTCTAAAGGTTCAAAATACTAAAACTAATATCAATACCAAGAATCAAGCGTCAAATCAAAAAACTCAAACTTTCTTCAGTTTAAAATTCTAACTCTCGATTAGAAGAGTTGAACGATACTCAAACCAAATATACGTACAAGTCTAGAATTATCATACGAACTTATTGAACCTTCAAAACACTAAAATACCAAAACACCAGATTTGGGTCGTATTATCCATGATATTGATATTGTTCAACTCTTCTAACTGTTCCAAATCACTCCCGAACCTCTCGAAAACCAAACCACACATCCCGTTATCAAAAAAATCTACGTGAAACATTACATAACGAATTTGAGAACTCAAACCGACTATTCATATTGTTACATATATACGAGTGAGGTTGGACGAATCCTTGCCCAATTTTAGCTTCAAAACCTAAAATGTCACTATCTTAAGGAAAATAAGTACTAAAAGAATTCTATTTTATTTCATTGAAAGACTCCTTTATGCATTTTTCCTTTTCATGTAGCTATTTTCATAATTGAAATCTCTGTTGATCGCAAATCCCATCAGCTAATATTTTCCTTGCAGCTTACGAACAAAACCTTTAAAGGAAACTGACTATCAACCGAAATTGGTTTTTCCAACTCAATTGTTCTTGCACGAAAACAACTTTCAGCTCTTCATCAATCCACGGATTTTAAGAGACATGGTTTTTTTCACAACCATTAGTTAATTATCAAACGAATTAAACTCGGTAAAATAACTTATTTCTTACCTGATTGATCAATCTTCTTATCAAAAGACTCATATGAGTCATCAAGGCCGAAATATGTTTAGCCATTATATTATTCAGGTCAAGAGGCACAAAGTGGACAATTGAGGTGAGTGTTGTCCCTCATCATCCAACTTGAACTCTATCATATTAAGCAGAATTTTGCACTCAGTGAACTATTTGCTCAAGAATTCTCCATCCGTTGAAGCATCAACATTTTCTTACAAACTGTCAGCTAACTACATATAAATTCTCTGACCCAACATCTAATCTAGAATGCCATGGTGTGGATTCTTCACAAAAATACCCTTGAATATTTCTTATGTCTCTTGTAAGGCATCTATTAGCTTTCGCCTGAATTGTAGGATCTCATCAATCTGCTTAGTCATATTGCTTGGTGGAAAGAACTTGTTCAAGAACTGCTTGGCTTATTCGTCCCAAGTAGTGAATGAGTTGGTGGGGAGTGAATTCATCCAAGTTTGTGCATCCTCGGTCACTAAGAATGGAAACAAGAGTATCCTAATCACCTCAGATGTCATATTCGGCTGCCTTAAGTAACACAAATAGATAAATAATTCATTCAAATGTTGTTGCAGGTTTTCAATGTGTAACCAATAGAATAGCCTCTTATTTTACAAAAAATTTAGCATATTATTTGTGATCTGAAAACTCTTAGCTTGTACCTCTGTAACAACAATTATTTTTGCCAGGTTATCTGCAATGGGTTGCGCCAAATCATAAAGAGAAGCTTTCGGCACAAGATAGTGACACAACTTTGTTACGCATTTGAAGATTTGGTGGATTGTTTCATTGTTCCCGTTATTGTTGCTATCCCTATTATCACCCATAATGATCTCACTTTTAATTTTTTTTTTGTTGATTCAATGATTGCTTATCTTTCTTACTTGCATGGTTGAGTGCCTCTAACACTTTCTCGAGATCCACTAAGCCTCGAAAAGTTTACCAGTTCTTGAAGAATTTCTCGGCATATACCAGTGAGACACAAGATTTAGGACGTGAGACTAAAATAGAAATAAAAGCAAGAAGAAAAATTGACTCTGCTACAATTTCTAGCAATCTCTCTAAGTTGTTACTAAATAATAGCATTAGTCCTCGACAATAGTTCCAAAATTTGATCACACACAATTATTCCTAATAAAAGAAATAAGCGAACGCTACAAATAAAATTAAATTTAAGAGTAAATCCCACAACGAATTAACATATTCGCTATAATTTTTCGGTAATTTTAAGAAACGAGCTCAGTCAATTTTCAAAGTATTAAAATTTCAATTTTGTTTTGTTTAAACTAAATAACTTCTAATCTATCAAAAGAAATTACAACTAACAACTACAAATAATGGTATTTTAATCAAGACTTAAGGAACCTAGGGCAACGACTTTTTCAATTGTCATATTGCTTCTAGACACGTTAGCTATTATTTTTTCTGATTATTCTCCATTTATTGTGGGATATTAACTCACTACAATTATCTCTCGATCAATTGTGATATTATACTAGATATATTCTCTCCAACTATGCTAGAAAGTTATTTTAACAACTCGCTCCAACCACGTCAAAACTTCGTTATTTATAATCCGCTTTTTATACCTAAAACATTAATCTCTCAAATACATTGGAGTGACGATGTTCAATAATAACCTAAGCACGTATTTTTTCTCAAGTAATACACACCAATAAGACATTGTTAATCGAAGTCCCTTCAATTAAGTATAAACAAAATATAATTGAACAAATAAAGATTAGAACGACTAAATTATAACCAATTGTATTCAATAATTGATCCAACAACCGGTTTCATCAAACTCTAGAGTAGGAATCTAACTACTCATAATAGTATGTAAAATACAATGTTTAATTCTTAACCAACAAGAGGAATAAGAAGAAGAACAAAAACTTGTTGCATGAATCTACTCGTCTTCGCTCCTTGCACGTTCTTACCTCTAACCCTTAAAAATTCATTCTTGGATGCATTTATAGCAATTAGGGCTTGTATGAGACGGACTAAGCCAATCAAACCTCCGACAAGACACTACTAAAAGAATAGAAATTAGTGATGGATAAATTATGTAGCTAAATAAAGGAATCCATCACTATTCCTACTTAAAAATGGATTAGCGATTGATTATCAAATATATTCTGTTAGCCATTAGTGATTTACCAATTGATTAACGACGAATTTCGTAACTAATTCTAGCTTTTTAGTAGTAGGAGAACTAGGACGCTCGTCCATAGTCCTCGTGCCGACGAGGAGGGGTAGACGAGCTACCTCAGATCTTGCAATGGGAGCTTGCGATTGCTTCCTTCACTGCCTCCTGCTGGAGGCTAAGACCTATTGGATTCCAAGCCCTCTCGCGACGTGAGCAGGGGTGATTTAGCTCCTCACCCACGTTTTGCTCCAATTCATTTTTTTCTGTCCGTTTTTGTCAAATTCATTCCCTATACATATAAAGTACATAATAAGCAGAAAACACATCAAACATCATGAAACCTACGTTACCTAAGCACACAATATGGGGCAAAACACCGCTCAAATGGTACAATTCAAGCCGAATATCATGGGGTGCTGGAGCTAACAAGTTCGAAAAAACTCAATAACTGTGGTTCATATTTTATATTTATGTTAAAAAATTATTTAATATGAATAAATAATTTATTCTGAACCTTGTAAATTATCTTTTTAAGAATTCAGAAATCATAAACTCAAAATCCTAACCCCACCTGAATCATTTTCCTTGAACTCCCACTACTTCTATCTCCCCAGGTCATTATTTCTTTTACAAGTGAAGCAATTTTCCGCTAACAAAGTTACTAGACCTCCTAGTCTCCGACAAAACTAGATGCTATCAAGACTATAAGAAAGGTAGAGGGAAGGCCATAGACCATTTCGTACAACATTGGCACCAATAGTTTATTTCAGGTACAATGCATTTTGGTTCTAAATATCAATGAAGATAAAGTCCTATGCAGCAAGCAACTGTAGCACTAGGTGAAGCAAATATAAATTGGCTCTCAAGTGATATTATAATAAAGAGAGAGAGAGTATGGTATTGGCCCCCGTAGAGAGATAAATACTGATATGCAACTTGCTAATGATTAATTACTCCTTTCCTAACACACGTATACGGTCAGAACGGGCCTGCCATTCTTATGACTAATCGAGATTGGATCATGATAGGCGATGGTTTGGCCTCGTGTTATATCGAGCCTCAGTGCAGAGTTAGATTGTTGAGCCCTAATTCAGAGACCAAACACGGTCGAGATCGGCAAAGATCGAAACCAAGAAGAACGAAGATCGAGCAAGACTGATGAAATTTTACCTGGTCAAATAACGGTAAGTCGAAATATCCATAATCGAGCAAGGATAGCGGCGAAAATCTCGGCACGTATCAAGATGAGGCTGATTAATCAACCAATCATGAGATTTCTTACTGTATTTAGAATTGTACCATAAGTAGGACTCCCCAACTATATAAAGGGGATCTAATCATTTGTAAAATCATCATATTCACGCAATACAAATAAATATACTACTATTTTATTTAAGCTCTCAACATTCTGTTACTTTGTTCATATCTCATTTTGCTCATTCATTTGGTTCGAGCGTAACTTATCTCGAGGGACAAAGTTGCAGATCTCATTTGGTTTGCTTTTATTATACAGTCAATTTCAATATCAATCTGCATATTTTCTCAATTTGTGCCAAGTGAAATCACGTGTCCTTAAAACCATATAAAAATTCAATTGTTATTCGTTTTTATGGTAAATAGTTTGGTGCCCACCGTGGGGCTAAGGATAATAGTGATTTCCTAGTACTAACTTTCCTTAAACCCACACTCTTTTACGCTTGTTCTTGTGAGTATATTTGATTCCGAGATTAGCATGTCAAACTCTCAAGCAACACCTACACACATAGACAATGGCCTTGGTATACACGGCGAGCCGCCCTACGGAACGAAGTACCTCCAGTTGACCTCAATGGAGTCCCAGCCATAGACCCAATCGACGTCAGTTCCCCTGTTGCCATTAATGCAAATCTGGTCATCAACCATAAGAATAGCGTCTGCAAAGATGTTTGATCAGCTGGTCAGAGCGCACAGGGCGGCGAAGAAGGGAGGATCAACTTTCGAGTTATATTCGAAATGTTTCATGCTCATCTAGCTGCAATAGCACAACTCTAAAATCATAACCATGCACTGAGCAGGGTCGAACCCGAGCCATCGCAGAAAGTTGTTCATAGAGTTGAATCGGTGTCAAAAAGGTCAAACGGAAATGAATCAGGGACCGAGACCGCAATCATGAAGATGCTCGAGGAACTGAAAAAACGAGTTTAATTGGGGGAGAAGTTAATTGAAGCAAATGACAAGAAGGTGGAAACCTATAACTCCATAGTTGATCAAATTCCAGGGGCACCACTGATTTTGAAGGGTTTGGACTCAAACAAGTTCGTGCAAAATCCCCCCAAGCGCGGCTCCTAAACAAATACCCTAGAAGTTTCGCATGACAAAAATTCCCAAGTACAATGGGACGACCGACCCCAACGAGCATGTCACTTTTTACACATGTGCGATTAAGGGGAATGATCTGGAGGGCGATGATATCGAGTCCGTATTTTTGAAGAAATTCGGGGAGACCCTGTCAAAGGGAGCAATAATATGGTACCATAATTTTCCACCCAACTCCGTCCATTCTTGCAAATTTCTTCGTTAAAGCATACGGCGGAGCTATAAAGGTCGAGACTAGGAAGTCATACCTCTTCAAGGTAAAGCATAAAGATAACGAGATGCTCAGAGAGTTTGTAACTCGTTTCCAAATGGAGTGTATGGATTTACCATTGGTTGCCGATGATTGGTCCGTTTAGGCCTTCACTCAAGGATTGAACGTACGAAGCTCGGTGGCATCACATCATTAAAGAAGAACTTGATCAAATACCCAACTGTTACTTGGGGCGATGTGCATAATCGGTATCAGTAAAATATTAGGATCGAAGACGACCATTTGGGTCTCGATAGATAGGATTTATTGTAGGGTCCAAACGGTTAGAACGAACGGTGCCCACATAGTGTGTTCGAGCCCTGGCTTAAACATGTATGCATGTATGACTATTTTTATCAAGAATTAAGAGAAGTACTTCCCTTGCAAACATATGACGTTTAAAATTTTTTCCTTACATCTCTTAAAGAGCTTCGTAGTATAAAGAGTCTAAGAGCAATACTTAACCAAAATAAAAATGACCACTCCCTCACTCGGGGACTGTCGTTCAACTCAAACATCCCAAGTTATCGGGACTTGGGGATGAAAAACCTAATAGGCGACTCCCCGATCTCTAAAGTCCACGGCCACCCCACTTGGGAACTATTATCTCAGGAAAGCCCGAACAAAACGGGAAAAGGAGTCCACTGGGAAGATTCCAAACTAAAAGACTACGGTCAATTTAACACGTCTCGAAGACGTCCGAAATCCATAAAAAAAATAGGCCTTCAGAAAACAAATTCTTTCACAACCGGTACTAAAAGGCTACCCTCGGCAAAGTCATAAAAATAAGACATCTGTGGGAAAATCTTCGATAATATCAAGCCCCGAAAACTCTAATGAAGGCAAGGGTTGTTTGGACCCTCGGACACAACCTTTTTTTCTCATGCTAAGGCATTTCAACCTTTGTGATTACAAATAACAAAGCAAAGGAAAAAACTTAAGAGCCGAAAGAGAAAATAAAGAATTATATTTATATATAGAATGATTTTCTTTACAAGGGACAAATCGGACTAGTCCAAATATTTACAACGACTCAAAATAGCATCAGAAAAAGTGCAAAAAGAAGAACAAAAAAAAACTATGTACTATGAGGCTTGGTCTCCATCGGAGGCAGCATCTCCGTCCTCGGGGTCTTCCCCATATTCAAATTCACTTAGACTATCGGATTCATCCTCGGGGAAGGTCAGCTTCCGAGTCTGGATTTCCTCTACTTGGGCATTCTCAACCTCGGCCACGATGTCGAAATCCTGGGCGTGAGTGTCCTCGAGGGCTTCCCTCCGAGCTTGCCATTTTGCATGATCTATCATGCTCCTAGCCTTGGTCTAGATGGCCTCGACGTCGACCTTGAATTGGCCACCTTTTCATCAGCTTTAATACCGGATGCGGCCACCTCAGATTTAGTCGCCTCGAGCGTGCTGGAAGCCGAATCCAACTGATACTGAAGCTCCTTGATCTTCTCGGCTTGCACCGAGTTTTCTCTTTTACAGCTTGAAGTTGAGTCTCAGCCGAATGCAATTGTGCTTGGACAGTCTCCTTCTTCGAGGCCAGGATATCCATGTTTTTCTTGAATGCCTCAACCTTCTTATCGAGTCGTCTGATCTGCTCAAGCCTTTTCCGGATCTACATAAATGTATTGTTAGTCGTTAAATCTAGCACATATTCACTATCATGAAGTATTCGGAATACCTGCTCGGCCAAATCTGTGTGCTCGTCCCGTGCCGCAACCAAATTGGCTTGAAGCCTCTCACTGAGGAGCCTATAGGTGTCTCTTTTCTCGGTAATGCCCCAAACCTCAACCTTGTTCTCCTCTCAAATTCCAAGGAAGGCCTCGTGGTGCAACATAGAAGCCTGAAAGTAAGGAAGAAGATGTTAGAATAATCTACAATTCTAAGTGTAAAACAAATAAGGAAGACTCTCGAAGATTACCTGATTCAGAGTGTGTTGAGCCTCATTGAACAGGCAAGCGACCCCCACGATATTCATCATGGCTTGGTCCTCCTCGGTCACCAAGCCTCTCAGATAGCTGGTAATTCCAACAGGGGGAGAGAAGACTCGAGCATCCTCTGGACGGTAAACACTAGATGCTGTTTGCGACTTGGTTTAGCGCTCGGAGCTGGGAGTTTGTCCACCAGTCTCAGGCTCGATGAAGATCTAATAGCACAAAATGGCGGTATTTTCTTTGGCACCATTAAATCACCGAATCCGGTGACATCCTCAGAAGAAACAAGTTCGATCCCGTCGAAGAAAGCATGGATATCGATCCGGTGACCTTCTAGCATGTTGGCTTCTTGGATCATAGTATCCGGAATCTGGGGGGACCCCGAAATATCAACCACCCTGAGTTTGTCCCTAAGTACCTCTTCCATTGCTCGGGAAGCATCGCCCCCGACATCTCTCTCCATCGTCTTAGCTAAGTACGGGGTGGCCTCTACTCTTTCTGATTCTAGGACCTCGACCGAAGCTCCCTCATCAACCGCCTCCGATTCGGAATACTTTTGTGCTGAAGTAGAAGCCCGCACGCGGGCCACTAGCTTGGAGTTGTCTTCTTCTTCTTCCTCTTCTACTTCTTTGCACTCATCCCTTAATCGGCAGATTGAGTCTGAGGACATGATACCAACATCCACCTTGGGCTTACGAGGCTTCCTCATCGGTTTTTTTCCGACCTCAGGGGACTCGGAGCTATTTTTCTCTTCTTCTCCTTGGCCGAATTTGGAGCTGATGTATGGGAAATGACTTCTTCATCACTGGAAGGGGGTCTCACTGCAACATCCTTCCCAAGACCTGCAAAAGAAAAGGTGATCATTTAGTTTGAGAAAAGGCCAAAACAATAAATAATCCAAGGCACAAATTTACCATGGTTACGGGCCTCCAATCGAACCTTTGATAACTTCATCCAGGCAGGTTCAACGTAAGGCCTCTGAGACACCAGGCCTTCTTCGACCCATTGCTTCAACTCTGGAACCGGGTCCGGCATCTAGGCCACAACTGTAACACCAAAATAGAGATAAGGAAAGATGATAGGAAATGAAACAACAAAGAAAATGTTCAAGGTAAAAATGCTTACGTTTCATATTCCGTTTTCACGAAAAGGCATGTCTTTATAGGGGATAAAGTCTGATGTCCTTATTCGGATGAATCTTCCCATCCAGCCTCGATCTCGAGACTAATCTATGCTGGAGAACGATGCTCTACTGGCCTGGTGAGCAAGCTTAATCAGTCCCCCTCGATAGAGTCGGGGACTGTAAAAGCTCATGAGGTGATCGAGGGTAAAAGGACATCCCTCGATTTTGCTCGTGAAGAAAAAGAGGAGAACGACTATTCTCCAGAACGAAGGGTGGATTTGGCCTAGCGGGATGTTGTACCTTTTATAAAAGGTGATGATGATGGGATCTAAGGGACTAAATGTTAAGAGGTAAGTATAAACACTTAGATACCCCTCCATGCAGGTGGTGATCGATTCTTCAGGAGAAGGAACAACCACATATTTGTTCGCCCAGTTGCACTCCTCCTTGACGTTTTTAAGGATGTACTTGTTGATGGTGCATATATACCTCGACATCGGCTTGCATCGGCCCTACATCGAAGGGGTCTTCACTATTTTAAAGTTAGTGACGATTGGGAACCCTAGTTGGAACGAATTCCTCAGGGTGAGGCTTCACCGCAGCCTCATCGTCGGCGGGTAGTGATGAAGAAACAGCCTCTTTTTGCGGCACGGTTTTAGAAGTTTTAGCCATTTATGAATAGTAGGGAAATGAGTAAGTACGATATGTTGTTTATTAGAGTTCAAGAAATTTGGATATGGAAATTATGAAGTAAAGGGATTCTTTTAAAGCAAGAGCAGAAAAAAGTGTTGATTGTAAAAGTTTTAATGAGACGTATTGAGGTTCTTATAGGTTGGAGACAGTTCAAAACCGGTAGTGGCTGACCAGCACCTGACAGGAATTTAATGCCTTGGTAACCGGACCAACGGGATGTTTCACTGCTTACGTCATGATCGGGTTCGTCACTGGCGTCATTATCTATTGACACGGAGTTCAGGAATTCATGTCGTTTCTCATCACCTTCTTTCAGAGAAACGAGGGGACTATCTGTATACGGTCAGAACGAGTCTGCCCTTCTTATGACTAATCGAGGTTGGATCATGATAGGCCATGGTTCAGCCTCGTGTTATAAAGTGTATTAGTAATGCATGGATTAGTAATTCATGGGTTAGTAATACAAGCATTAACTATGTAGATATTATTTATTATCTACTGTTTGGTGTAGTGTATTAAAATTATAATGCATTGCATAATTTTTAAGAAAATAGTTGTATAAAAAAATACCCTCCATATTCTCTAGCTTTAAGGGACTTTAAAGACAATTTTGTCTTTAACCATGATAATGCAATGCATTAGTAGCCTTGGTATTACTAATGCCACTGATACATAGGATAATACCAAGTATGATGTATAACTAATAGAAGTAATAGTAATACACAGGTTGAAAAAATGTACCAAACAAGGTATTAGTAATGCATAGAGCTAATGCTTGCATTATTTTTTCTAATACCTCCTACCAAACGACCTCTAAGTGCACTGATAGTAGCACCTACAAACAACAATATACAATAGTATACTTCAATTTAATCCTAGCTAATTGTAAGTCTTGAACAACTATATATATTTTCACTATTCGAGTTGCTGCCAATTACGTCCTTCTCACTAAAATTTTATAAATATTTATTTCTCCAGCACCATAATGGTTTTCAACATTTTCTAGTGGCAACGAGAGTAGCACCAGTCGTTACAATAAGGGGTACCATGCAAAACATGGTAAAATTAATATTCCTTGAATTATGGTTATGACAAGTTAACAAGGCACCATCAACGAGGTTAACAGAGAAGACGAGGAGAATGTGACGCCGAGTGCCTCACCTAGGTGAAGTGACTCACCTCCCCCTCATGGGAGGGTAACCGCTTCGCACGAGAAAGGGCTACGTCCACAACAGAATAAGCGACCTCAACAGTGAAAAAACTACTGGAGGTGTGGTTGACAAGTACTCTAAACAACATACTCGACAAACCCGCTTAGAGGGAGAGTAGGAGCACCCCACGAGCAGATACCACAACAGCCATCAATGAGGAACCCTCTCCTCCCCCAACAGGTAACACTCACACTATTGTGGATGCAGGTAATGACGCGCTCGCAGCTATTCTAAATAAAATGGAATAAATAGAGAACGAGATCAACAGATCCCGAAGACCATATCATTCATTACGTCACGGCGATAAAAGGCAACGACCTCTCGAAAGAGCAGGTACCGTCGGTGTTGCTGAAGAAGTTCGGTGAAACCTTAACAGGGTAGCCTTAACATGGTACTCACAACTACCAACACGTTCCATAGTGAAATTTGAAGAAATGGCCGACAAGTTCGTCACCGTCCATACCGGAGCCAAGAAAGCAGAAGCCAGGGTGAATGACATATTCTCCATCAGACAATCACCTGCCGAAGGACTCAGGGACTTCCTTGCACGGTTCAACAGATTAAGAATGAGCCTGCTAAACGTGTCGAGGGGATGGCATTAGCAGCCTTCCAAAATGGGTTAAACAAGAACGGATCGAGGGCGACCAGAAAGTTGCTAAGCAGACTCATGAAATACCCTCCCACCACCTGGGAAGAAATTCACAACGCTTACCGTGCCAAGGTGAGAGCAAATGAAGACGACCTCAACGGTCCAACTCAACGGTTAACATCAGTCCAAATAGAATCAAGGAGAGATCGCCGTAATGACAGCCGAAGAGATCACTCAGGGCCACGCCTGAATTGAGAAAGACACCAACCGTATATCAGAGTGGCCATCCCGCCACCTCCCTGTCAAACCTATAAGGTCCCGTAAAATTTTTACTTAGAAACCGGTACTTCATGATTTCAAGATTAGATTTATGTGTTTTAGTAGTAGAAAATTCTATCTCGTCGCGGTTCGGACTTTTTGGATTGAACAGTACGTTGCTTAGTTAAAGGGAAATGTTTTGCGGAAGATTGCATTTCTACTACCTATTATGCAGCCACATAAACACTCTGCGGACCGCATATTAGTCGCAGAGTGAGGCAGTTAAATTGGCCAATTTTGAGGCCAGTTATGCGGCCTAATTATGCGATTGCATAATCGCTTTGCGGTCTGCATGTTGATCACATATCCACCTTGGACCTTTGCAAAGGGAAGTTCTACGGTGCATTATGCGACAGCAGAACAGGTATGTGGACCGCATACTGGTCGCATACACAGTCAGAAAATTCAAGCCCCTGAGGGATATCTTTGCGGTAGCTTTGCGGGCCACATAGTCATTATATGCGACCGCAGATCTGAATCAACGGGTCCATTTTTTTGTTTCTATAACCCGACCCTATTTCAATATATAACTTTTGAGGCTTCATTTGGGGCGATACTCTGATAATTTTAGAGAGAGTTGCAATATAGCGAGAGAAAGTTCAACCTACACACTAAAACACATCAAACTTGCAAAAATATTTGAAGATATTCAGGTAAGACAACTAATTCTTGGCCCTAAGAGGTAAGGCTTCATCACCCTAACTCTTAGTTTCGAAAATCTAGTAAAAAGGGGATAATTAGGAAGACAAATCTTGGGTATGGGGATGGATATCTTGCATGCATGTGTTCTTAAAGTATGTAGGGATGTTGTGAGCTAAGAATGGGTTGAGGGGTGGTAGAATCTTTCATAAAAGGGGGCTTAAATGCCTTACTACACATATAGTGTTTGATGAAATTCTCTAGTGAGCTAGAAGTACAATTATCTTTCTAACTTTGGGTTCAATTTTGTTAAATTATTAGAATAGATTGAGGCTGCTAAACTGTAATCGTCTAAAAGTACTAAATAAAGCAGAACCAGGTATGTTGGCTAAACTTTACTCTCAGAATAGAATTTTGTAATGTTTTCCGTAAAGTTTAAGTATAATCGACTCATAATTTCTAATTTCTACATTTCGGGTCATCCCGTATGAACTTATAAACTTGATTAGTCTGAATGAGCTTATTGACGAAAGATAGAAGTTTGAAGTATGGTTGCTTATTAAAATAGTATGTCTTTGAGTCGTATTCTAAATGAAAACTAGTATACGAATTGGGTGAGGAAAACTGGGGGTACTTATTACTCCTAAATGCCCGTATGTGTACTAAATGCCTTGATTGAATGAGTTTAGCCGATGATAAACTATAAATATACTTGAAAATGAAGTAAATAAACTGGGGAAATAGAGTGTGGATAACATATATACTTGCGAGACGAGCCTCGACTCAACTGTTTTAAGATGATATATCAAATGTGCTTGTGTTGTAAAAACTTTATGTGCAATAAGTATTCAAATGTTTCCCCGTCATACTATGGTGTTACTTGGTGATGTGTTGAAGTTATGGAATGTGTGTTAGATTGCCAAAGCATGTGAGAACTTCTATATGCCCATGATTCATGATGTTTTCTCTCATCTGTACTGACATCTTGAATTGAAAGGATTGTTGATGAAATTGATATTAATGTGAAATATGTGTGGGAAATATGGAATGAGATGATTGATGGAAAAATGGAAATGTCTTGAGTAAGACGGCCTAGCCAATCGAGCCGAGATCGGACACCATGCCGCACACATGGTGGTATTGTGCAGAAAAACAACTGAAACCGAAATTGAAATGGGAATTGATATTGTGGAAAACCATCTCCAAGGGAGATGACCTAGCCAGTCGGGTCGTGAACGGACTCGTGTCAAGAGCACGGTGGTATTATGAATAGTTGCATTGTGGACAGTGGTACTGTGGATTGTGGTATTAGCAATGCTAGAGTTCTCCCTACTAAAAATGTGTATTACATTCGTATTTCGAATATTGTTATATTTCAATTGTGCATGTAGATATTATTGACTGTGACTTGATGTTTCTATGGATTTCCTTTTTCTTTTATGGTTATTCTATTTTGAAATATGATTTTTAGCTTTACATACTAGTATTCTTCGACAGTACTAACGTCCCTTTTGTCGGGGGCGTTGCATCTTTAATGAATGTAGGTGGTTCTACAGTAGGCGGCAGTGATCAACGATAGCGATATATTCCTTCCAGTTAACTTGGCAATCCTCACTTCATTTCGGGGTACGATGTCATTGGGTTATCGTGTACTTTTCATTTGAGGTGTAGCCAAGGCCTTGTTGCCGGAATTTCTATATTTCTATTTAGTTGTATTTAGAGGCTCCGTAGACAGGTTGTGGGTGGTGTCCGTTATTGGAATTGGATTGAAAAATGTTGGTATTTGGCGAATATGTTTTCTTCATATCTAATAATTGTAATAATCTGGCTATTATAGCTGAAACTACTAATGGAAACAAAAATGGAAGTTGTTAATGATATATTTACAAAGTATGATTAGTGGAGTTCACCTCCTCTTTATTCACGAATTAGTTGGGTAGAATAAGACAAATTAGGCTTGCTCAGTCGGGTTTACTCGGTTGAGCGCCGGTCGCGTCCCTAGGTTTTGGGGAGCGACAAACTTGGTATTAGATCCTAAGGTTTTAAAGTGTCCTAGGATATCT
The DNA here is from genome assembly GCA_005239505.1 of Nicotiana paniculata. NCBI lineage: Eukaryota > Viridiplantae > Streptophyta > Magnoliopsida > Solanales > Solanaceae > Nicotiana > Nicotiana paniculata. The sequence continues at coordinate 19,017 of ML301420.1, forward strand.
CGGAGCTATGTCTAGTAGATTCCTTATTATCGGTATGTTGTCGACCATATCTATAAGTTGGAGGCTATTCGTACATTTAGGAATTTCACCCTTCTTTTATACTTCAGATTGTGCGATAGAGCCCAAGATAGGGAGCTCATTTCCTTGCTAAGTCTTATTCTCAAGATGAGTAATCTTGATACCATAATCCTTGATTTTGAAATAGTAAGGAGGAATGATCCCACCATTGAATCCAAGGGAGATTGTCCAAGAGTTTTTTAGGAGAATTTATTGAGCCATGGAGGGATTGGTAGAACCCGTTCCCAAGGGGAGTGCTCTTGTCCCTATTAATGTCACTGCACCACTAGATCATGTAGTATATCGGTAGGGTACCAACGTACGTTAGGAATGTGGAGTCGAGAGGCATCGATTAAGCTATTGCCCTGTCAACCTAAAGCCATCAAGTAAGTCACTCCTTAGAGCATCATCATGAACAACGCAAAGATTTTATTTGTTGTATATTATATGTACATCCCTATTGAAGAGTTCTCATAAACATAGTCTTAACAAGATGTTGAATCACAAAACATTGCATACACCTACTCTTTGAACGAGACCCAGTATTCGTGAATCCACTCTACCACCAATTATCTTATTTACAACCTCTTATGGGATTGAGCTCCATAATTATGTCCTTGAACTGAGTAATAACTCTAGGATTAATACTTCCCCACTCGCTCTCCGAAATTGTCAATAAGGGACTATACCTGATGAGTTTCTTACAGAACCTTTTATTTAAATGGACAACATCTGCTCACTTGTTCTTATGCAGGCACCGTCGTAAAGTTTACCTATGTGGTGTCAAGTTCCATGTAAAGCATCCCAGTGTTGCGATCCCTCTCGAGTCACTCATCTTCTCACTGGTGTATATAGCTTCTATGGTTTGAATAATCACTCTACTCTCTTGCGAATATCATCATGAAACCTTGTCATTGTCTAGTAACATAAGAGCATACCTTAACACCTACCATATGAGTGCGTGTCGATCAAAGTGGTCATTGTGGGCATAAAGTCTCTATGAAGATTTGAGATCCTCATATCTCCGTCATGGAAGACTTTTGTGTCTCCATCTTAGGGGATAACTCTCGTGTCCATTTGGGGTTTCCCATAGCAAGTAGCTCACTTTTTTCCCAGTATTGTGGTTGCCCGTGACGTGGTCTTGTACAACAGTTGGGAATTAATATAGCAGAAGCATGTCCAGCTCATACCAAATGTTTAATTTCTCTTTACACCTCCACAACATGTGTTAATTGTGTTCCTTAGTTAGCGAATTCATTGTGCTAGTTTCCCAATACTTTTTCGATAACTATGAGAGAACGTTTCCTTCTATGAGTCACTATAACACTTCCTTTCTCATAAGGACCCTAAATAGGCTCTCTATCAAGACCAAATGCACCTTTGGGGTATTTTCATAAAACAACGCCTACTTTTTATGTTTTTTTAACTTTCATTAGCATCTGGGTACATCTCGAGTCAAGGTCTATGGAGAACTCATTATGAACATCTGCAAACCTTCCATAATCATCTTATACTGTCTCATTGGGTTCCGTTTCCTTTGCGCACTCGACTTCTAGAATCATTGATTGCGCCATTGTCATGTGCGGGGAGTTTTGTTACCCTTGGCATTCCACCTCCTTAGGTGGATAGGAGTTCTATTTGTCTTCCTCCTCCCCCCTCTCCCCCTCGGAGCATCATGTTAACCATTAAAATCCCTCTAACCAAATACATGATTTCATCCCCATACTAAGATGTCCTAGCTATATGGTTTCACTCGTAAAGGGTTGAGATTAGATGCTTCCATGTTTTTGCACATACCATAAGTATACTGATTCATAAGACAAGTCGTTGTATCTTTAGTTACCTCATATCGGGTCAATCGTCTGGAAGGGTTAAGCTGTTTGGATTATGATAATCTCATATGTGTTTGAATTTTTTTTCATCCTCATGCGCTTGTGGCATAGGTTCCTTATGTCAGTTAATGTTAGGAGTGTAATTCAACTTCATGAAAGTGTTTTGAAGTCTTTATCACATCCATATTGCAAGAATCTTACCATTATGAGCTAAACTAATTTTCCTTACACCCGAGGAGACAACCGGTATAACACACTTGACCACTTCACCGTAGAGCTTACTATTGTCGGGCAAGGTAATTGTATCAAGGTATATATTGAATGGAGCAATCGTTACTATCTCTTGCATAACTCGTCGCCTCCAAAGAATAACTGGTGCTAGCGTCTTCATCCTCCCGATCATGCCTTCCATGTACCTTATGCCTAGAAAGATCCACTTCTTTTAGATCCCAAGATCACGTACATGGTTTCCACCTTATCAATGCGTGCTAGTTACCTCTATGCTTCATTTGTCTAATAATCGATATCGTCACAAAGGTTAACCATGTCAGCATTGTTAGTAGTAATCCTCGTGTCTCTTAGCATGTAACCCCTTGAAACATTCTGCCCAGCACCTCAATGGATTCCTAAGTAATTCCAACCAATCTTGAACTCCGTTGTTCCTCATTGAACTAAACCTATTAGGTATTGAAGGTTCAGACATGTCAAAGAGGAAGCATCAATGTGTGATCACATATATTTGATAGGTAATTTTATGATAGCACATCTGTTACATCCCGTACCTTAGCATTAGGATGTGCCATAGTAAATCCACATGAGCTTGAAGGGACTAAGACAATTCATGAGGTTATAGAGAATTTGCGACTATGTTATTGTAAGACTCCGTAAGTTTAACAATATTGATACCGTTAGATATTATGTTAGTATGATATTTTCTTTTAAGTGGAATATTTTAGTGAAAGTTTTGTAAGTATAAGTTTGGATAGTTACCATTGTTATTACTTTCGGATATGGTAAATTATACACATAATATGAGAAAGTTTATGAGATTTGTTTATTATAAAGATAGAAATAATATTTTCACAAGAAAAGAAGGTTATCTTTTTATCATTTTAAGAATTAAGCGTACGAGAATTTTTACTCTTTATATGAGATTGGGAAAATTATAAGTTGAGAAAATATATGTATTTTTACATGGATATTTTAATAAAAATAATAGTGTATGTATTTATTTTATGTAGTACTATATGACCATGATAGTATGATGTATACAGTATATCAAAAATAAGTAGAATTTTAAGTAAATTGATACAATTCTTATTTATGCGAGTAATTGATTAATTATTGGGTAATGAGACACTACCTAATTACCTAATAAGTGAATAAAGATTAATATTTTTTTACCCCACCCCACATGGAAACACCCCTTAAATCATATGTATGACTCTTTAAGTCATTACATTAGGTGGCACCGGTCAATATGATTTTGTGAGTGAGATTTTTTTCTCTTCTTTATCAAGCTAGCTAATCATTTTCTTTTCTTTTCTTTGGTTTGGGATGAATACATATTCAGGTCCGTTATTTTTGCCTTTTCCCTTATCTAAACATTTTCAAAACAATCTGAGGGTTTCTTTGTTTTTTGTTACTGTTTTGCCACTTGATTCTTTCCTTTTCTGGAGAAACCGATTAAGGGAATGATTTCTTGTTTGCTCAAAGCTTCTATTTAGACGGTATTTCTCGATTTAGAATTAGAGTATCTTTTTATACTACTCTTATTTAGTTTTCAATTTATTTTTTCACCCTAATCATTTCCAAAGAAGTGGGTTTTGTTTCCTTATTACTACTTCTCCATTGATTAATGGAGAAACATGCTGAGTTCATCAAAGTTCAGCATTTGCTATACTATTCTTGTTGTTTTGGTAGCTATAGGAAGTCAGAAATTAAGGATTCACACGAGTCTTAAAGGACTTTTCGCTATTTCAATCCGCTGTTACGTGTTTTGTCGCAATCAACGTGTTTTAGAGGGATTGTTAAGATGACGGGCTCAGGTATGTTAAGGCGAAGCCCTTCTTTTATTTTGACATGGTCTTGTAATTACACGAGTTTGATAACGAAGCATAAAGAAAAATTCATATCCCGTAATTTACGTATATTTTTCTAGTTTTATAAGTTACAATATTCCCGTTATCGGGACTTCACATTTGAGTATTTTCTTTTTCCAGTCAAGAGAGCGTAGAGTCTATATATATAGTATTACAGTATTTTCATTACCATCGAGTTATATCAATGGGCAGGCCCCTATCGGACAACCTCAGATCAAATGGTAAGATATATACCGAGCCTGTTGTGGCCCAACACCTATGAGCGAGCCCAGTTAGTCGAGATACAGAGCCTAGTATGGCCGAGCGCCTATGAGCGAGCCTATTACGACAGAGTAGTTAATATATAGGGCCGGACAACTATTTTACTTACTATATTGAGAGAGTTGAGTCAGTATCAGCAGGTAAGCATGTCTTCAGATTATCTTTGACTTCCAGTTGCTTTCACTTATTTTATTATCAGTTCAGTTTCATCTTTCAGTATATTGCCTTACATACTCGGTACATTATTTTGTACTGACGCTTTTTTCTGGTGGCGCTGCATTTCATGCGTACAGGTATAGATAATCAGTTTGACGAGATCTCATAGTAGATGAGATTTCCATTCAGCGAAGGATCGGTAAGGCTCCACCTCATCTGAGTGCAACCGAGTCTATGAGTCATCGTGTCATAATTTTGCTACAAACTTATGGGTAGGCCGGTACCCTATCCCATTTGATGTCAAATAATCTTAGAGGCCTTGACAGCCCATATGTATATATGTTTTAAATACGATGGTTCATTGATAAAGTGTTTTCCCATTTATAGTTATACATTACGAGTTCTGGCTATGTTGGCCCATGATAGTTAAAAACAATGAGTTCTGAGTGGTTCGCACGGGCCAGTACGGCACCGGGTGCCTTCCAGGCCCCCGAGGTTCGGGTCGTGACAACATCTTAGAGTAATTGTTGAAGGTCATCAAAGGTTTAGTGTGGGTGTTCGCATAGAGATTTAGAGTTTAGGAGGGTGGGTGGGTTGTTCTCTATATTTCCCCTTGAAGATGTTAGGTGAATTGGTAATGAAGGTGAAATAAGTGTAGTCCGAATTAGACCGCGCTATGAGTATGATGTCTTCCCATCGCTATTCTCTATATACCTCGCGTTTTCATGTGCTTATGTCTAAGAAGATAGCTGGAAATACTTTGTGTATAATTCTCGTGGAAATTTTTGACAGTGAAGTTAATGAATAATTAGCTTATGCAAGGTATCTAGTTGTCATCCTTGTTAAATAAGTTTGGGAATTCAGATTTTTTTCGTGAAAGTGTTATGGAAAAGTCTGTAAGTCTAAGAGGCCACCTTGAAGGCCGAGAGTGTCATGGGAAGAAAATATTTTCTCTTGAGTGTATAACAATTGATTTTGATTTGAAAGGTACCTTCTAGGTGTTATGGTTCAAAAATGTGTAGTCCATGTCCAGGTATCATTATGATAATGTAGTGCTTGTAATGCTGAGATTAGTGTTATTGACATATAAATTGTGGTGTTTTGTCGAGTTGTGGATGTGTTTGTCATGGGAAGAAAATATTTTCTCTTGAGTGTATAACAATTGATTTTGATTTGAAAGGTACCTTCGAGGATGAATGATCTTAAGTGGGGGACGATGTAAGGTCCCGTAAAAGTTTTACCAAGAAACCCGGTACTTCGTGATGTCATGATTAGATTTATGTATTTTAATAGTAGAAAATTCTTCGCGGCGAGCTTGATCGCCACGGTTCGGACTTTTTAGATTGAACAATACGTTGCTTAGTTAAAGGGAAATGTTTTACGTAATATTTCATTTCTGCGGACCATTATGCGGCCGGATAATCATTCTGCGGACGGCATATTGATCGCAAAGTGAGGCAATTAAATTAGCCAATCTTGAGGCCAGTTATGCAGCCCAATTATGCGATCGCATAATCGCTTTGTGGGCCGCATGTTGATCACATATCCACCTTGGACCTTTGCGAAGGTAAGTTCTGTGGTGCATTATGCGATCGCAGAACAGGTATGCGGACCGCATACTGGTCGCATACACAGTCAGAAAACTCAAGCCCCTGAGGGATACCTTTGCGGGCCGCATAGTCATTAATATGCGACTGCAGATCTAAGTCGGAGAGTCTATTTTTTTATTTTTATAACCTGACCCAATTTCAATATATGAAGTTTTAGGTTATACTCTGATCATTTTAGAGAGAGTTGAGAGAAATATAGAGAGATAAAGTTCAACCTACACACTAAAACACATCAACCTTGCAAAAATCTTTGAAGATATTCAAGTGAGGCAGTTAATTCTTGGGCCCTAAGAGGTAAGGCTTCATCACCCTAACTCTTAATTTCGAAAATCTAGTAAAAATGGGATAATTAGGAAGACAAACCTTGGGTGTGGGGATGGATATCTTGCATGCATATGTTCTTAAAGTATGTGGAGAGGTTGTGAGCTAAGAATAGGTTAATGGGTGGTAGAATCTTTCATAAAAAGGGGATTAAATGCCTTACTGTCACGACCCCAAATCACAACTGGCCATGATGACGTCTATCGTGATACTAGGCTAGCCAATTTACTGAAAATAATGAAATGATTTACCATTTAATACATCAAATATCCGAATTTTCATAATAATTCTGTTTCTTAAGCATTTCAAAAATAATGAAAATGATTAGAACATCTAAGCACAGTCCCAACATCCGGAGTCAACCGTCATAAGCATCTAAGAGATGATACAGTCTAATACAAATCCTCTACGACAACAAGTCTGGGATGTAATGTAAAAATGATAGACTAGGAAGGAGAAAGAGTAGGCTGCGGACGCCGAGCAGCTACCTCACAATCTCCAAACAATGCTCCAAATAGGGTTGCTCAAATATCGCTCTGCTCCGGTACCTGAATCTGCACACAAGGTGCAGGGAGTAACGTGAGTACGCCAACTCAGTAAGTAACCAAAGTATGTAAAAATATGAGTTCAGTGACGAGCATTAAACTTTATAGTTTCATAAAAATAAGTGCCAGTAAAGGTAATAGATCAAGTCAAGAGTCCACATTTTTACCAAAGATTTTACAAAACTCCAGTTTGCCTTTTTAAAACTTGTATGAAACATTAGTCAACATTTATCAAAGAGGCTCTGTGTAAAGAATAGTGAAAACAGTAGTTTCATAAAAATATCCGCCACTCGGGCACAGTGTCTCTCACAAATAAAGCCTCTCGGGCAAGCCTCTTAGTCACTCGCGACTCTACTCTTATAAGTCAATGCTCACACTCGACACTCTCACTCATCAGGTACCATGTAACAACTGTTGCGGCGTGCAACCCGATACATTACGTATATATATATATATATATATATATATATATATATATATATATATATATATANGTACCATGTAACAACTGTTGCGGCGTGCAACCCGATACATTACGTATATATATATATATATATATATATATATATATATATATATATATACACTACTGTGGTGCCAGCCCGATCAATATATAACGTATATTGCTGCGGCTGCAGCCCGATCCATATATCATATGCTGCGGCGTGCAACCCGATCCATATAACATACGGTGCGGCGTGTAGCCCGATCCATATAATAGTCGACTGCGCTCACTAGGGGTGTACAGACTCCTAGAGGGGCTCCTTCAGCCCAAGCACTATATTGTTGCGGCGTGTAGCCCGATCCATATAATAGTCGACTGCGCTCACTAGGGGTGTACAGACTCCTAGAGGGGCTCCTTCAGCCCAAGCACTATATTGTTGCGGCGTGTAGCCCGATCCAATTATATATATTGCTGCAGTGTGCAGCCCGATCCACACATAATATATAATCTATATTGATGCGACGTGCAACCCGACCTATATGTAATATATAACATATATATTGTTGCGGCGTGCAGCCCATCCCATAACTATCCTCATATACTCGGCTCTCGGCCAGGACATAGATATTGTTGTGGCGTGCAGCCCAATCCATAACTATCCTCACATACTCAGCCCTCAGCCTGACTCAGCCATCCTCACAATCCACTCGGGCAATTCATCTCAACCCACGGGACTCAGCCCAAAATACTTCTCAAAGTTTCAAAGCAGTGTGATAGTAGTGAAAATAACAACAAGTGATAAACATGACTGAGTTCACAGATGTTCTATCAGGGTAGTGAGAGAATAGTGTAAAAGTACCTCTGAGGGTCTAAACAAGTCGGCACAAGGCCCCAAACATGGCTCACAACCCATAAACAAGTATAAATTTCTAAAATGCAGGATATCGCAAGGTTTCAAATCGAATACGCAGCTTAATAGTCGCTACGGGACGGACCAAGTCACAATACTTATCAGTGCACGCCCACACGCTCGTCACCTAGCATGTGCGTCACCTCATTTATAAAAAACAATATCAAATACCAGGGTTTCATACCCTCAGGTTTAGAATTACAATCGTTACTTACCTCAAAATAGCCCAAAAACTGTTTCGTGGTGCTCTTGCCCCTTGAATCGGCTCCCAAATGCTCCGAGTCTATCACAAAATAGATCAATAACATAAAAATATGCTAGGGAGACGAACCCAAATCGAAAAATATCAAAATTAGGCATAATTCCTAAAAATTGCTAAATCCGGCCCCCGGGCCCACATCTGAGAATCTGATAAAAATTACATCACAAGAATCCTTATCCTTCACGAGTCCGTACATACCAAGAACATCAAAATCGGACCACAATTGTCCACTCAAATCACCAAAAGAAATTTCCAAATTTTTCCTCCCATTTTCCCCAAATTTTCTACTTAATTCCTCAAATTGCATGGTGAAAACCAAGACAAATTCATGAAATTAAACCAAAAATGATTGAAGAACACTTACCACAAGAATCCCACTGAAAATCTTGTCCAAAAACTCCTTCCCCCGAGCTCTCAAATGGCAGAATGAGCAATGGCCAAGAACCGCTGAAATTAGAACTTAAATTGTCTGCCCAGACTTTTACTCTGTGCGATCGCAGAAAAAGGCACGCGATCGCGAAGAACAAAATGTTGTCCAACCAAACTAACTATATGCGGTCGCAGAAAAAAATATGCAATCGTGTAACACCACTCCTCACAACAATGCGATCGCGACCAGCACTACGCGATCGCATAAAGCAATTCCATCCTCTCACTGCCACTCCCAGTCCTACTATGCGAACGCAAACATCTCCACGCGAACGCAGTGACCACTCTGCTCTACCCTTCGCGATCGCACTCCTATCTACACGAAATCCACCTGGCCTCAACTTACTCTACGTGATCGCGGATGAACTCACGCGATCGCAATGAACAAATCACTGCTGCTAAAACACCAGAAAAACCAGCAATCTCCCAAAGATCAAAAATGTCCGTTTGAGCATCCGAAATACATCTAAGGCCCGCGAGACCTCAACCAAACCTACCAAAATATCCCATAATATCATTCAAACTTAGTCGAGCCTTCGAAACACCAAAAATAATGGAAAAACACAAAAATCATATCAAATTCAAGCCTATGAACTTTGAAATTTCAAAATTTCGCCAAAGATGCCGAAACCATCCAAAACACGCCCGATTGACCTGAAATTTTGCACATATATCCAAAATGACACTACGAACCTGCTCCAACTATTGGAATTCCATTCCGACCCCGATAGCCTATTTTCCACTGCCGACCGGAAATTGCCAAAAACTAATTTTCGCCAATTCAAGCCTAATTCTACACCGGACATCAAAACCACATTCTGAACACACTCCTGAATTCCAAATCTCCCAACGAAGCTATTTGAACCATAAAATCTGCATTCCGAGGTCATTTACCAATAAGTCAACCTCTAGTTGACTTTTCCACTATTGAACCAAGATAAGAGACTAAGTGTCTCATTTCTCTCCAAAAATTGCTCCGAACCCGAGCCAACCAATATAACACAACGTAATGAAGCTGAACCACATATAATGAAGTAGAAATGGGGGAACGAGGCTAAACTCTCAGAACGACTAGCCGGGTCGTTACATCCTCCCCCACTTAAACATATGTTCGTCCTCGAACGTGCCAAGTGTTGTTCTCCAACACCATCGAATTGTCGCGTAGCCTACCATGCACATACTCGAGGTTGATCGCACGTCACCCTATCCAATATAGGTCCAATAGCACAACACAGTTAAAATTTCGAAATCCAACCTGACCCATAAACCTTAGAACCAAATTTCCACTTCTGAAGTAATATACAGGATCAGAATTCCGCAACTATAAACTGAACAAGTTTGAACATGCTGGATCAAGCCATATACGCACCCCAGATGAAATCACATAATACATCGCATGACCTAACACTTATAGTGATAACTCTTAACCACAATAACTGCTCAAAACAACTCAATATCGATACATAACCTCTTATCAAGAAAAGCCTCGCTCTAATACTTTCATATACTGCCGATGATGAAAGAAACACGTAGAAACTAACAACCATTCGTCCGATCAGTCAGACATGAATCTCCCCCTTCCCAAACAAGAAATATAGCAGATTTCTAAGCCGACTCCCAATATTTATCCTTCCAACTATGTTGTAGATAATTCTGACAATATTCATTCTAGGACCAATGACCTTGTCACGACCCCAATTCCTAACAGGTCGTGATAGCGCCTATCGTGGAGCTAGGCTAGACAATCATCACATAACTGCCCATCCGTTCTATTATAATGTTTCAATAATAAATAACAAGCGACAACAAAGCATAACATAATCTCTTTAAGTCTTTATGCCCCAATAATAATCTAACATTGTAAACAATCCTCCCAAGACTGGAATCAATGATCATAAGCATCTAAGAAAATAAACTAACTCTGTTAATGTCATAATAAGTGTCTATGAATCAAATGCTAATACTATATGAGGAAGGTAAATGAAGAAGTTGCGGACGCTGGACAGCTACCTCGAAATCCCGTGAATCTGCTGAAAGCGAATGAAGACAGCTACTGCTCCGAACCGTTACCTGGATCTGTGTACAGAGGCATAGGGAGTAATGAAGAATAAGCCAACTCAGTAGTAATGAAAATAAATCACAGTCTGAGAAATACGAAACACACAACACAAAACACCAATCCACAAAACATTAAAACATCAAGTCTGCATAAGGGATACATCAAATACATAAGTTCGAAAACCAATTTCCAAAAATCCTTTGAAACAAGTATGATTTCAATATATCTCAGTAAAACTCTCAGTAAAATCAGTTTGAAAAAAAACGAAGTGAATTACAGCCAAAAATTCAGTAAAATCATCATAAATCTGCCCGTCGGGCCATAATCATTTTTCGTAACAATTTCCCTCAGCACTCACCATCACTCAGTATCAGCCCAGCAGGAAACCTCACAGTCACTCAGTATCAGCCCTGCGGGCATCACTCGCACCCAGTAGGTACGTGCGCTCACTAGAGGTGCGTACAGACTCTGGAGGGGCTCCTACAGCCCAAGAGCTATAACAAGCCACATCATGGCATAAATCACTCACAATATTGGCCCTCGGTCTCTCTCATACCATAACATCCTCACAATATTGGCCCGCAGCCTCACGCAGTCAGACACTCCCAACATGCCACTCGGGCCATCATTATACCGAGTTCTCGACCCAAAACAGTGTTTCATTTCAAGAAATAATATCAAAATACTCTGAGTGTCAAAAAAATTATCAAGAAAAGACTGAGTGGAAATGATAACATATAAAGTGAGGAAAATAGTAAAAATAGCCCCCACGGGGTAAATAGATCGGCACTAGGCCCCAAACATGGATTGCAACCCAAATTATATCAAAATATATCAATACTATTAAGCATAGGCTTTAAAATCGGGTTCGTAACTCAATAGTTGCCTAAAAAGGAACATATTCCAAATTTCAAATCTTTGCATTCCAAAATCCGTGAAAGGATGCAAAGTCCGGGGTTTCATACCCCCAGGACAGGATTTAAAGATTTTTCTTACCTCAAACTAGCCCGAAAAGCTAATTTGCAACCCGCTTGCCTCTCGAATCAACTTCAGAGCACTCCAAATATATAAAGATAAGATTTTTATCATCAAATTATGCTAAAGGAATGAATTCCAATCGAAAAGTATCAATTTTATCATAAAATCCGAATTTAGCCAAAACCCGACCCCCATGACCGCATATTAGAACTCGAAAATTTTTATATCAAAATGTTCTTCATTCTCTCACGAGTCCGTACATATAAGGAACACTAAAATCGGAGTTCGTTTGACGCCTCAAATCGACCCTAAAGGTCCCATAATCTAAAGCCCTAACTCCAGCTTTTTCAACTGATTTTCATGAATTTAACACTGATATTAAGGTCTTTAATCACCTAAAATCAAGTTAATGAGTCCATAAATCTTACCTCAATGATGCACCAACGTTTCCCTCTTCAAAATCCCTCAAAAACCTCGGAACCCACACAACAACGGTGGAAAAAGGGTTAAAATTCGCGAAGTCTCCTTTTTATACTTTCTGCCCAGGTATTTTCGCACCTGCGGCCTTGTTAGAGTACCTGCGGACTCGCACCTGCGGTCAAATCAACCGCACCTGCGACTTTGGAATATGAGATGCTAAAAGTTTCATTTGCGAAACCCCTATCCTCTATTTGTAAGGTATGGTGGTGCCTAGATCGAGGCAAGGCGCCGTTAGTGACACCAAAATTGAAGCAATAGAGGCACAGGAAACAACGCATTGAATTGGGAAGACGCGTAATAATGATGCGCATGTCCATGACATCATCCTATGTCATTCGCGCCAACCACCTTGAGGCGATCTCATCACCAGTTCAACCTCGACCAATTTGACTCAATCACCACGACTAAATTTGCTTTGACCGGTTGCAAACAGAATCTGCTCATCAAGAACATCCAAGGGGACGACCTCAACAAGCGAAGGGACTAACTGTATTGGTCAAAATTAGGCTGAGCTTAATGACTGCAAATGGACAAGACGTGGTCGAGGTTGAATCCAACCACGACTCAGTGACGAGGAGTCGCCTAGAGAAAAACCAATGCCGAGGTCTTGTAGAGAACGAATAACAACAATGGCTAAAATAAGTCTTAGAATAACGAGAAGGAATATTCCATTAAATATTTGTTTAATTGTACTTTTTAGTGTTTTCTAGGAATATCCCCTATAAATAGGAAGAGATAAGGGACAAAAAAGGGATTTTCACTTTTCTGATAAGAACATATTGTAAAGGGTTGACTATCAAGAACATACAAAAAGCTTGTCTTGTCTACTGATTCCACTGCTCAATATACCTCTTTTTAGTCACAAGTTCCAAGGACTCCTTATCCATCTTCATATTCTATTGTCACACATTATTGTTAGAATGAGGATCATCCGAGACATCTAATATTTAGGTGACAAATTCCTTCTTATTACATGTAATGTCATTACCTACATTTATTGCACATTTTCATCGTTACATTCATTGACAGCCATCGAACATTTATTTTGCATTCGTTTATACTAGACACGGTCTCATCTCATCAATATATTTAAACTTCAGATCTAGGAGTTATTACGTTTATCTATGATTCATCTACTATTTTCTCATTAATCAGTTTAACAAAAAGATTTAAAACTTTTTGGTCAAACATATATTAGTCTATTCGAAAAAGAGGGACGCATTTCTATATTTAGAAACAATTTAACTCTAAAATTATTATTTTACCTAATTTACCCTTAATGAGAAGGTTTTATTGCCACACAAGTATCATGATTTTTACTAAAATCCTCACTTTCTTCAATTTGATTCATCAAACAATCGCTAAATTCAAGGTTGGAATTAATACATATGAAATATTGATGAAAAAAAAAAAAAAAGGTTTTTAACTCCATGAGAGCGTTCTTCCTTTCGGTAAAAAAATATGACTACTATAATTTACTGTAAAAGTTGACATATTGTCGTACGCTACGAGAAACAAGAAAAGTTTGTATACCTTGGATATTTTGAATTAAGTATAACCTTATGCCCGTATTTCCTACACTCATATTCATCTTCCTTATTGCAGACTCTCTCATCATCCACGAATCTCAGTTCTTTCTGCATTGAGCAAAACATTAATTCTTCAATTTGCAAAACTAATCTTTATTCAGGATAATAAAGTACGACTATTATTTGATATTACAAGTAGTTTGTGATTATCTATCTACTTCAGAACATAAATAAATAAGTACCGTACTAGATATTTAGTCGAGAATGAGATTGTTATATGCATCAAGGTTCAAAATTACGCGTGTGAAATTTTCTTACGTCGCAAATTATTTAATTTTTTTTATACGGATAATCAGTTTAGACTAATTATAACAATGTGATGGGGTGGTATATGTCAATTAATCATGATACTCCACTAAATATTATTCTCTTTGCTCTACTTTATATGACACACTTTAAAGAGTCAAAAGAATTTGTGTCTAACTGTGATTATTTCATATGCTTTTTTAATAATGTGGCTTTACTAAATATGTAACTTTTATTTTAAACAAGTGGAAGATACTATATTCGAGTTCATGCTGAAAATTAAATAATTGACTCTGGTGCTTTGAATAGTATCATATAAAGTGGGGCGGAGGGAGTATATAGTGTTATTAAGTTGAGAGTTAAACCCATTAAATTATACTATTCCCTCCGTTTTAATTTAGATGAAATAGTTTGACTAGACACAAAATTTAAGATAAAAGAAAAATTCCTTTGAAATTTATGGTATTAAAAGTTTAAGAGGTAAAAGCTTTGTGGGATAATGATATTTTTATGGTCATAAAAGCTTCTCATTAAGGATAAAATAGGTAAAATGAAGAGTTTAAAGTTGAATTGTTTTCAAATTTAAAAATGTGCCATTTATTTTGGAAGGAAAGTAGCTCATCTGATTGAACAAAGGGAATATCACTTTCTCCTGTAGTCCACTCCGGTTCTTTTCCACTTGCAGCTTGTCCTTCCTGAACTCGCCACCAAAGTACTTGGACTGTCAGCAGCCTCAGGGATCTGGAATAGCCCAGTCACGACCCATTTCCGGAGTCGTGATGGCGCCTGTATGGAACCAGGCAAGCCACCCATTTTATCTACTAAATACAATTACCCATGTAATATCCTTCTTAACAAGTTTGAAATCAATAATAATAGTAAGTTTGAATTTGAAAACAGGTTTATAAAAATCAAAACCCAACTCCTACAAACCCTCATCCAATGTCACACAGTCATGACCTGCTAGTACTTAATACAACCAAAAAAAAATGACTAACATAGTATGAAAATAAATACGACAGGTAGAAAGGAAAGAGAAGACGAGATCACGGTAGCCAGCTGCTACCTCGTCAACTATGATGAAAATGCTGCTACTCACTGACCCGAGCTGAATTCCGTTGTACCTGGATCTGCACACAAGGTGCAGGGGGTAACGTGAGTACACCAACTCAGTAGTAACGAAACCAAACTACGGGCTGAGAGGTAGTGACGGACTAAACCTCCGATAATTCAAACAACAGTATATAACTTGGACATGACAGTAATATATCAGGAAATAAACACGATGCATCAATATATTTCTGTAACTCTGCATACTAGCATGAATTCATATAGAATCAAGAATGATGTGTACTCATTAATCAAGCTCTCATAAGGTGGTCCACTCAGTACTAAAATACGGCCTCCCGGCCCAGGGAAATCCATCCCGGACATTACATAAACACAAGTGATGCAGTCACCAAGTACCGAGGAAAAAGGTCGATCCAGCCCCCACGGAGAAGATCCATCTCCGGAACATAATGCTCGGACAAATCCATGTCCAGGGAAATCCATCCCTCAATATCGGTGCGCTCACTGGGGGTGTAAAGACTCCAGAGGGGCTCCTTTCAGCCCAAGCTCTATACCAAGCCAACGAAGGCATGATTCCAGGTTCGCTGCGGCGTGCAGTCCGACCTCATAACTGTCTCAAAACCAGGCTCCAAACTTCACTTTCTCACTACCTTCCAGTTTCACTTACAATGCTCTAACATACGAAAAACAGCCCAAACCAAATATAATATAGAATAAACTAGCAACTTACGAGACTGAGGCATGAAACATATACTATAATAGGACTGAGTACATGAAAGCAATAATCACAGATAGAGGCAACAATAATCGACCATTCCGGTCTAAACACATCGGCGTGACGCCTTAACATTTATACTTAGCATGATTTCTAGTTCGTTCAACATATGCACTGGGGGTGTACAGACTCCTGGAGGGTCTCCTTCAGCCCATGCGCTATATTACTGCGGCGTGCAACCCGATCCAATATATATTGCTGCGGCGTGCAGCCCGATATATATATTATATGTGGATCGGGCTGCACGCCGCAGCAATATATATTGGATCGGGTTGCACGCCGCAGTAATATAGCGCATGGGCTGAAGGAGCCTCTCCAGGAGTCTGTACACCCCCAGTGAGCGCAGTCATGGTTGCTTTGTAATTTATGTGGTGATGTACGAGTTTTCTGCCATGCTATAGTTGTTGACATTGTTTGTTGCACTGCATATATATATATATATATACGTGCAGCCCGATCCACATATAATATATATATATATATATATATATATATATATATATATATATATATATATATATATATATATATATATATATATATATATATATNNNNCTGCGGCGTGCAGCCCGATCCACATATAATATATATATTGTTGCGGCGTGCAGCTCGATCTATAACTACCCTCTCATACTCGGCCCTCGGCCTCATTACATATATAACCATAACTGCCCTCACACTCACATACTCGGCTCTCGGCCTAACACATATATATTCATAACTGCCCTCATATACTCGGCGCTCGGCCTAACACATATATATTGTTGCAGCGTGCAGCCCGATCCATAGCCATCCTCACGTACTCGGCTCTCGGCTTGACTCGGTCACCTTCACGAGCCACTTAGGCAATTCATCTCAACTCACGGGTCTTAGCCCAAAATACTTTTCAGAGTTTTCAAAGCAGTGTGATAACAGTGAAAATAACAAGAAGTCGAAAACATGACTGAGTTCACAATTGTTCTATCAGGATAGTGAAAGAATAGTATAAACAGGTCTCCACAAGGCCCCAATCATGGAAAATAACCCTGAGGGTCTAAACAAGTCGGCACAAGGCCCCAATCATGGCTCACAGCCCATATACAAGTATTAATTTCTAAAATACAGAATATCACAAGGTTTCAAATTGAATACGCGTTGTCACTACGGGACGGACCAAGTCACAATCCCTATTGGTGCACGCCCCCACGCTCGTCACCTAGCATGTGAGTCACCTTATTTACCACAACAATATCAAATACCGGGGTGTCATACCCTCAGGTTTAGAGTTACAATCTACTTACCTCAAAACAACCCAAAAGCTACTCTGCGATTCTCTTGCCCCTCGAATTGTCTCCCAAAAGCTCTGAATCTAACCAAAACCAGATTAAAGTCATCAATATACGCTAACGGAACAAAACCCAATCGAAAGATATAAATTTTTAACACAATTCTCGAAATTTGTCAAATCGTCCATCGGGCCCACATATCGGAATCCGATAAAAATTACATCACAAGAATGCTTATCCACCCACGAGTCCGTACATACCAAGAACATCGAAATCGGACCATAATTGCCCACTCAAATCACAAAAGAATTTCCAAATTCTTCCTCCCATTTTCCCCAAATTTTCTACTTAATTCCTCAAATTGCATGGTGAAAATCAAGACAAATTCATGAAATTGAACCAAAAATGATTGAAGAACACTTACCACAAGAATCCCACTAAAAATCTCGTCCAAATTCTCCTTCACCCGAGCTCTCAAATGACAAAAAGAGTTATAGCTAAGAACCCCCCAAATTAGAACTTAAACTGTCTGCCCAGACTTTTACTCTATGCGGTCGCGGAAGAAGGCACGCGATCAACTAACCCTATGTGATAGCATAAACACCTATGCAATCGCGACCATCTCTATGCGATCGCATAGAGAAAATTCCAGCACCACACTGCCACTCCAACTCTACTATATGAATGCAACCATCACGATGCGAACACAGTGACCAAGACTGCTCACACTACGCGATCTCACTCCTACATACGCGATCACAATTCAAAAAATCCACCTGGCCTCAACTTACTCTATGCGATCGCGGATGAACTCATGTGATCGCAGTGAACAATCAGTGCTACTAAAACACCAGAAAAAAACTAGCAATCTCCCAAAGACCAAAAATGTTCGTTTGAGCATCCGAAATACACCCGAAGCCCTCGGGACCTCAACCAAACCTACCAACATATCCCATAACATCATTCTAACTTAGTCGAGCCTTTGAAACACCAAAAACAATGCAAAAACACCAAAATCACATCAAATTCAAGCCCATGAATTTTGAAATTTCTAAACTTCACCAAAGATGCTGAAACCATCCAAAACACATCCGATTGACCTGAAAATTTGCACACATATCCAAAATGACATGACGAACCTGCTCCAACTATCATAATACTATTCCGAACCCGATAGCCTATTTTCCCCTGCCGACCGGAAATCGCCAAAAACTAACTTTCGCCAATTCAAGCCTAATTCTGCACCGGACATCCAAACTTCATTCCGAACACACTCCTAACTACCAAATCACCCAACGAAGCTATCTGAACCATAAAATCCGCAATTCGAGGTTCTTTACCAATAAGTCAACTTTCGGTTGACTTTTTCCACTATTGAACCAAGATAAGAGACTAAGTGTCTCATTTCTCTCCAAAAATTGCTCCGATCCCGAGCCAACCAATCCAACACAACGTAATGAAGCTGAACCACATATAATGAAGCAGAAATGGGGGAACGGGGCTAAACTCTCAGAACGACCGGCAGGGTCGTTACATCCTCCCCCACTTAAACATATGTTCGTCCTCGAACGTGCCAAAAGTTGTTCTCCAACACCATCGAACTGTCGTGTAGCCTACCATGCACATACTCGGGGTGATCCCATGTCACCCTATCCCATATAGGTCCAATAACACAACACAGTTGAAATTTCGAAATCCAACCTGACCCATAACCCTTAGAACCAAATTTCAACTTTTGAAGTAATATACAAGATCAAAATTCCATAACTATCAACTGAACAGGTTTGAACTTGTTGGATCAATATGTATACGCACCCCCGACGAAATCGCATAATACACCACATGACTCAAGCACTCATAGCGATAACCTTTAACCACAATAACTGCTCAGACAACTCAATACCGGTACATAACCTCTTATCAAGAAATGCCTCGTTCTAACACCTTCATATACTGCCGATGATAAGAGAAACACGTAGAAACTAACAACCATTCGTCCGATCAGTCAAACATGAATCTCCTCCTTCCCAAGCAGGAAATTATAGCAGATTCCTAAGCCGACTCCCGATATTTATCCTTCCAACTATGCTGTAGACAATTCTAACAATATTCATTCTAGGTCCAATGACCTCTTCTCATCCATCACGAACACTCTGATGACACGACACATCGATAAAATTCGAAGCCAGAACCTGTGCAACTCGTGCACTTAATAGCAACATCCCAATGTAATCAAATTATATAAAAGATTCACTCACGAGAGGACTATCCTGCCATTAACAATTACAAACACAACATCATGCTAAAAGTATGGCACACATCGCAAAAATCAATACACATGAATCCAATACCAAAGGTCATACCCCTACATAACCTCCACTACACTGCGCGATCTCATCCAAACGCTGGTCCACATGAAGTACTACAAGCCACCTGGCTTAAAATCAATAACCATTCGAAATTCGTCATCAAGTACTCAAAGTGCGTTTCCATAACCACGGAGAAACCGGACGATACCATGTCATACGAATCAGAAAGTGCATAATCAATATGTCTCAATCCCGTAATACTCAATACTTACCTTGCTCAACTCTAGCTATAAAGCCCGATTAGAATCGCACCATGTGTGCATATAACCAATAATCACCACTCCCCGCAACGCCGAAGAGAAACTCATAGATCACTCCAGAACATGAATAAACTCAATCAAAATCAAATGTACATTCCTCAACAATAGAAATTCGGAGTCAGCAATTCCGACCCAGTGCAGAACACACACTCATACGGGCCTACCAATAACCTTGAATCAACTCTGGTCACCCACAACAGATAGATAACTTACCGAAAAGTTCAGAATGACTGAATCATGGTACATACTAACATCCGACTAGATTTGCTCGCATCTTCACAGTTCACTACCACAAAATAACCTGTTTATGAGAACTCAGTCTCGAAGTCCATGATGGCACGACTTACTATATCTGATCTCAATTCCACCACTCGAATACATAGCACATCCCTAATATTCAATCATTCAATAGAACCCATTTACCCAATAGAGTACATTACGACATGTATCGAAGAATTTCCATTACTCGAGTCATTCCCAGACTCCACCTCTGCACATCATAACTGATCCCCCAATATACCTCGAACTGAAACCAAAACGGCACATAATCGTGCAATCAATGTACCATTAACAAACTCCCCCACTTGGCTCAAATCCAACGATCAAGACAAACCCAATTACAACATATATCATTTACTGGTAGAAGAGAACTTACTACCGAACAACATAAGGATCACACACCCCATGACAACCCGGGGGAGATACCCCTATCGGCTTAGCCTCAAACTGATATCTCTCTCTACACTTCCGAAGATCATAACTATCACGCAATCACTACATCCTTCTGCATCTAAACACAAACAACGCCTACCCTCGAGGCATCACAATATGCGGTATAAGAACCTGACACTGATGGCAGAACCAACACTTCGAAAATTTTGCATACAATCTCTTCTCCCTCAAGGTCTGAAGCACAACTCTCAAATGCTGCTCATGATCCTCCCGAGATTGGGAATACACCAAGATGTCATCAATAAACATGATGATGAAATAATCTAGATAAGACCGGAAATACACGGTGCATCAAGTACATAAAGGCTGCTGGGGCATTTGTCAGCCTGAGTGGTATAACCAGAAATTCACAATGACCATATCTAGTCCTGAAAGCAGTCTTTGAAAGGTCTGGCCCCCGAATCTTCAACTGATGATAGCCGGAACGCAAGTCAATCTTGGAAAATAACCTGGCACCTTGCAACTGATCAAAAAAGTCATCTATACGAGGCAAGGGATACCGATTCTTCACCATAACCCTGTTCAACTGCCGATATTCAATACACATACTCATAGAACCATCCTCCTTCTTCACAAACAACACTGGTGCACCCCAAGGTGACACACTAGGTCGAATGAACCCTTTATCTAGGAGTTCCTGAAGCTGCTCCTTTAATTCCTTTAGCTCCGCTAGTGCAATACGATAAGGTGGAATAGAAATAGGTTGAGTGCCTGGAACCAGGTCAATACCAAAATCAATGTCCCTGTCAGGTGGCATGCCTGGAAGGTCTGCAGAAAACACGTCCGGAAAGTCACGGACCACAGGAACCGAATCAATAGTGGGAGTCTCACCACTGACATTCCCTCACAAAAGCCAGGTACGATAAACACCCCTTCTCAGCCATGCGCTTAGCCTTCAGGTAGGAAATCACCCTACTAGGAACATACTTTGAAGAACCTCTCCACTCAACCCTCGGAAATCCTGGCATAGCTAAGGCACGGTCTTAGCGTGACAATCAAGAACAGCATGACACGGAGATAACCAATCCATGCCTAATATCACATCAAAATCGACCACGCTGAGTAATAGTAGGTCCACTCGGGTCTCCAGAACCCCAATAGATATCACACACGACTGATACACACAGTCCACAATAATAGTATCGCCCACCGGAGTCGACACATGAACAGATGTAACTGAAGGCTCACGGGCATATCCAGAAAATGGGCAAAATATGATGAAACATAGGAATATTCTACCCCTGGCTACGCGTATACGCCAGGATTCCATCAATGAATACAATAATAAAGGAGCGTTGATACCGCTGGAATATACCATTAATCGAATACACGAACTGTACTGGGGAAATAATTAGCCCAAAAGACATCACCAGGAACTCATAACTCAACAAAAAGATCCGCTTCGCTCAACAACTAAACAACATGAGAAGTCTTCCAATACACTCACAACTCGAAGCCATATACCAAATCGAGACATAAATCAAACATTTCATAGTCCTTGACACATTCCCAGCCACTCCTTTTGTCACAAATCACAGGCTGAACACATCTAACCATAAAATCACACTCACTACATAGGCATCCAGCCACAAAGTCCCGTCAATAAGGATATCAACGGACATATAAGTCCCCAAATACCTGTGCCCACACACAAAATCTCAACACTCAAGCCAAAGATGAATTTGGCCTCAGGTCCTCCAGACTGGCCCATTACCAACATGCCACAATCACATCTCATCCATGGAAGTCACAAGCCGTCGATGCACAGCTGATACCAAGCGCTCTTGCGCGCGTTCGAATACATGGAAGGAATTCGAGAGTTACGCTCTTGGCTGAATAAAATGGATTTGCACGACAAGAATTCAAGAATATGGGATTTTCCTAAGGGTTTTGCAGCCTCTCGAAGATAAGTACAGACGTCTCTGTACCGATCTGCAAGACTCTACTAAACTTGCTCATGACTGTTGAGTCCTATGTAACCTAGGGCTCTGATACCAACTTTTCACGACCCCAAATCACAGCTGGCCGTGATGGCGCCAATCGTGGAACTAGGCTAGCCAACCATTTCAGGCTATCAATATATTTCATAATTTCCCAAAATTAGCAGATTTAAAAATAGCAAAATGAGATGAACAAATTATACATCTTCCCAAAACCTGGAGTTAACTATCATGAGCATCTAAGAGATGATACAGTCTAATACAAATCTTCTACTACAACAAGTCTGAGAAGTAAAGTACAAATGATAGAATAGGAAGGAGAAAGAGTAGTGTTGCGGACGCCGAGCAGCTACCTCACAATCTCCGGACAATGCTCCAAATGGGGTAGCTCAACTATCGCTCTGCCCTAGTACCTAAATTTGCACACAAGGTGCAGGGAGTAACGTGAGTACGCCAACTCAGTAAGTAACCAAAGTATCTAAAAACATAAGTGTAATGAAGAGCATTTATAAATCATGGAAATCCGTATAATAAGTGACTGTGGAAATAAGTAAATCAAGTTAGGAATTTACATCTCCGAGTATTTCATAAAACTCCAGTTTCCATTAAAAAAATCTAGTATAAAGACATTTATCCAACATTTATCATCAGAGGCTCAGTGTAAAGAAGAGTGAAAAATAGTAGTTTCATAAAATATAAGCCCCTCGGGCACAGTATCACTCACAATAAAGCCCGGGCAAGCCTCTCAGTCACTCGTGACTCTACTCTCATAAGTCAATGCTCACACTCAGCACTCTCACTCATCAGGTACCATATAACAACTGTTGCGGCGTGCAGCACGCTCCAATACATATATATTCCTTCGGCGCGCAGCCCGATCCATATTTATAATGTATATTGTTGCGGCGTGCATCCCGATCCCTATAACATACGCTACGGCATGCAACCTGATCCATTTAATAGTCGACTGCACTCACTGGGGTGTACAGACTCCTGGAGGGGCTCCTTCAGCCCAAGCGCTATATTGATGCGACGTGCAGCCCGATCCAATATATATATTGCTGCGGCGTGCAGCCCAATCCATATATATAATGTATATTGTTGCGGCGTGCAGCCCGATCCACATATATAATGTATATATTACTGCGACGTGCAGTCCGATCCACATATAATATGTATATTATTGCAGCGTGCAGCCCGATCCACATATAATATATATATTGTTGCGGCGTGCAGCCCGATCCATAACTACCCTCTCATACTCGACCCTCAGCCTCATTACATATATACCTATAACTTCCCTCATACTCACATACTCGGCTCTCGGCCTAACACATATATATTCATAACTGCCCTCATATACTCGGCGCTCAGCCTAACACATATATATTGTTGCGGCATGCAGCCCGATCCATAGCCATCTTCACGTACTCGGCTCTCGACCTGACTCAGTCACCCTCACGAGCCACTTAGGCAATTCATCTCAACTCATAGGTCTCAGCCCAAAATACTTTTCTGAGTTTTCAAAGTTGTGTGATAACAGTGAAAATAACAACAAGTCGAAAACATGACTGAGTTCACAATTGTTCTATCATGATAGTGTAAGAATAGTGTAAACAGGTCGGCACAAGGAAATACCCCTGAGGGTCTAAATAGGTCGGCACAAGGCCCCAATAATGGCTCACAGCCCATATACAAGTATAAATTTCTAAAATAGAGGATATCACAAGGTTTCAAATCGAATACGCGGCTTAATAGTCACTACGGGACGGACCAAGTCACAATCCCTATCGGTGCGCCCCCACGCTCATCACCTAGCATGTGTGTCACCTTATTGACCACAACAATATCAAATATCGGGGGTGTCATACCCTCAGGTTTAGAATTACAATCGTTACTTACCTCAAAACAGCCCAAAAGCTACTTTGCGATGCTCTTGCCCCTCGAATTGGCTCCCAAAAGCTCCGAATCTAACCAAAACCAGATTAACGTCATCAATATATGCTAATGGAACAAACCCAATCGAAAAATATAAATTTTTAACACAATTCTCGAAATTTGCCAAATCCGACCCCCGGGCCCACATCTCGGAATCTGATAAAAATTACATCACAAGAATACTTATCCTCCCAAGAGTCCGTATATACCAAGAACATCAAATCGAACCACAATTTCCCATTCAAATCACCAAAAGAATGTCCAAATTCTTCGTCCCATTTTTCCCAAATTTTCTACTTAATTCCTCAAATTGCATGGTGAAAATCAAGAAAAATTCATGAAATTGAACAAAAAATGATCGAAGAAAACTTACCACAAGAATCCCATTGAAAATCTCGTCCAAAATCTCCTTTACCCGAGCTCTTAAATGACAAAAGGAGTTATGGCCAAGAACCCCCGAAATTAGAACTTAAACTGTCTGCCCAGATTTTTACTCTATGCGATCGCGGAAGAAGGCACGCGATCATGAAGAACAAAATGCTGCCCAAAAAAACTAACCCTATGCGATTGCGAAGAACCACTTCTCACAACTATGTGATTGCGACCAGCTCTACGCGATCGCATAGAGCAAATTCCAGCACCACACCGCCACTCCAACTCTACTATGCGAACGCAACCATCACCATGCGAACGCAGTGACCAAGACTGCTCACACTACGCAATCGCACTCCTACATACGCGATCGCAATTCACAAAATCCACCTGGACTCAACTTACTCTACGTGATCGCGGATGAACTCACGCGATCGCAGTGAACAATCAATGCTGCTAAAACACCAGAAAAAACCAGCAATCTCCCAAAGACCAAAAATGTTCGCTTGAGCATCCGAAATACACCCGAGGCCCTTGGGACCTCAACCAAACCTACCAACATATCTCATAACATCATTCAAACTTAGTCGAGCCTTCGAACTACCAAAAACAATGCAAAAACACCAAAATCACATCAAATTCAAGCCCATGAACTTTGAAATTTCTAAACTTCGCCAAAGATGCCGAAACCATCCAAAACACATCCAGTTGACCTGAAAATTTGCACACATATCCAAATAACATTACGAACCTTCTCCAACTGTCGGAATTCCATTCCGACCCCGATAGCCTATTTTCCCCTGCCGATCGGAAATCGCCAAAAACTAACTTTCGCCAATTCAAGCCTAATTCTGCACCGGACATCCAAACTTCATTCCGAACACACTCCTAACTACCAAATCACCTAACGAAGTTATCTGAACCATAAAATTCGCAATCCGAGTTCGTTTACCAATAAGTCAACTTCCGTTTGACGTTTTCCACTATTGAACCAAGATAAGAGACTAAGTGTCTCATTTCTCTCCAGAAATTGCTCCGATCCCGAGCCAACCAATCCAACACAACATAATGAAGCTGAACCACATATAATGAAGCAGAAACGGGGGAAACGGGGCTAAACTCTGGGAACGACCGGCAAGGTCGTTACACTCTCCCTCGAGAAATCAAATCACACTTTATATAGATACAACCTTACTAAGAAACTCTTTTAATTCATCACACCAATAATATTTAAAATAGACTAAGTACACTAGTGTAACATCTTCACCTCAAGAATGGACTCACAAGCACCATGCATTGTTCACAACTCACTCACTTACTCTAACATAGAGATCAAGAATTATCGTTCCTTCATGAATCAAGTTCCCTCACACAACAAAAGAGAGTAGTTCCACAAACAATAAAATTCAAGAACAATTAGGAACTTACGATAGAAAGAATTCACTCACTCTCTGAAACGACATTCATGTGCCACAAAAGATGCACTATAAGCTTGCCCGTAGTGTATTACTCTACTAATTGAGCTCATTCAGTCAAAGATCAAGTAGAACTTTAAGTGGTTGTCATGTAAGTTGCGGGACGGGTAGGATACATTTAGATATAAGAGTGACTACACCTCCCTAATCACTTTAATACATACATTTTAACATTCAAAACCCCACACTTACGTCAAACCAAAACTCCACCTTCACACGGATATACATCAACTCCCAAAATATTTAAGCACAGTTGAATCAAGAGTTACCATTTATCAAAGATCATTTTTCACAGTCATACAACTATATTTTCTTTCTTTCTTTTTCAATTCAAGTGGCTCTTACTTTTCAAAACAGTGCACCTTTCTCTTTGTTTCAATAGTTTTACTCAAAAGCCAAATCAATCACCCCACACTTCAACTTTTACAAATTTCATACAATTTCAAGTGCTCACGAGAGGTAAATGGTTCAAATAGATGGTCAATTCAAACAAAAGGGTAAGGCTTGTAATGTGGTCGCCAAAGAAACAGGATTACAGGCTCAACAATGTTAACTAAGATACATAACAATTAGGTGGGTAAAAGCATATAACTGGATCAACAAACAAATGCCTATATCACTTCCAAGACTGCATAAAACTACTGCTTCTCTTTGAAAACACACGGGGCAAGTTCTAAACATCAAATGCAATGCACAGAATAATACAAAAATCTCACACACACATGGCACATGACTCGCTCAATATTGGATTATCAGAACACTCTAATAAAAGTAGTTAAGCAAAGTTAAGATCATACAATTTAAGGTACTTATACATGAGTCAAAAACTGAGCCTAAGCGTCACAACTAAAGCACTCACTATTCTCAAGGCATAACAAAGTCAAGGCGTATTGCTTTCATTTCAAACCATATCACAAGGGTTTTCTACTACAAAAAAAAATAAATACTAACTACACCCAGTTCAAACAAAACTCTTGAAGAAGAACCGCGGCACAAAGAAAAAACCAAGGGTAAGTGTTACGAACCTATTGGAACCGTCAAATCCCGATTCCGAGATTGTTTACTTAAAATGTTGATCGAAGTCAAACTTAGCCTTTTTAGGCCAACTTAAGGTACCAAGTGTTCCGATTTCAACCTGAACCCTTCCAAATCTCAAACTAACCATCCCCACAAGTCATAAAACAGTAAAAGCACATACGGAGAGTCTTATTTAGCGGAATGGGGTTCTAAAAAATAAAACGACCGGTCGGGTCGTTAGAATTATTTTCTGCTTAAGTCTTTTTTTCACCATCCAAGTTATTTTTTTAGGATAAAAGATAATGTTGGTTAATACTTTGGGTTAAAAGAGGATTTACGTTTGAGAATATATCTAAACAGTAATGTAGTCATATTATTTTATATTTATATATTGACATCAATAGTACACAATAATTCATGTTATTGTATATTTATACATTATTTTATTCTTTTTATGATACACGCAAAGTTCACTTGTAACGCATGTATACTAAAGCTAATACTATATTAAAAGCACGAAAGCCTTTAGATAAATATTATTCGCTTTTTTTATCCTTTAAAATAAATTTCACACTGAACAAAATTGTCATTCATGACTTTTCCCTAATATTTAGGACTTTGAAATCAATATGAAATCCTAAAATTTAGGAAGTCAAAATCAATTAAATTTTTATCTTATATAATCACTTTCTTATTCAATAACGTAACATAACTGTTATACCGTCCTATTAATTTTTCTAATTTCTATATATCCAATAAAATACGTATAGTGAGCTAAAAGACTGTAATTTAAAAATAACACTTTATTTTTTCGTTAAACAAATCAAAAATAACTATAAACGTAAGAAACCTAACCAAAACAATAAATTATTTAATTATGAATTAAATAAGGAAAGAATTTATTCAAGTAAAGAATAATTTGGTTTTAAATACCTAAATATTAGGAGTTTCTAACTTAATTCAAATTAGGAAGAATATAATAACCAAAACTTTAATTGATTTCAAAATAATAAATATTAGGAAAAATTTAATTATTCTAGAGAAACTTTTTAAAAGTCAATCGACAATTGCATTTCAAAATATACATTATTTAATAATATTTATAAAATATTAATAATTTAATACTCATCGATATAGGTATACGTAAAGCACGTAACGTAATTCTTTTTCGTATTT
The DNA here is from genome assembly GCA_005239505.1 of Nicotiana paniculata. Taxonomy (NCBI): domain Eukaryota; kingdom Viridiplantae; phylum Streptophyta; class Magnoliopsida; order Solanales; family Solanaceae; genus Nicotiana; species Nicotiana paniculata. The sequence goes on from ML301420.1 coordinate 47,689, forward strand.
ACACTTTTATATATATATATATATA
>ML301421.1:0-13785 GCA_005239505.1 Nicotiana paniculata
AAATGCCAAAAAATTTAAATTGATCATTTCGAAGGTTGGTTATGGTTCCTTGGGTAGTATTTGGTATCTCGGGAAAATATCATGCGATCCGGTACCGGCTCTGTACCAAGGCGTCTGACCTGGACCATGGGAGGTGATAATACAGGCACGACTAGCGGAATTCTAGTTTAATTGCCATAAAATGCCAAAAAAATGTAACTTGATCATTGCGAAGTGTTGGTTATGGTTCCTTGTGTTGTACTTGATGTCCCAGAAAAATATCACGCGATCCGGTACCGGATCTGTACCAAGGCGTCCAGCCTGGACCATGGCAGGCGATAATAGAGGCACGACTGACGGAATTCCAGTTTAATTGCCATAAAATGCTAAAAAATGTAACTTGATCACTTTGAAGAGTTTGTTATGGTTACTTGGGTCGTATTTGATGTCCCAGACCGATATCATGCGATCCGGTACCGGCTCCATACCAAGGTGTTTGGCCTGGACCATAGATGGTGATAATACAGGCACAACTGGCGGAATTTCAGTTTAATTTCTATAAAGTGTAACTTGATCATTTCGAAGCTTTGGTTAGGGTTCCTTGGGTTGTATTTGATGTCCCGGAAAAATATCATGCGATTCGGTACCGGCTCCATACCAAGGCGTCTGGACTGGACCATGGCAGACGATTATACAGGAACGATTGGCGGAATTCCAGTTTAATTGGCATAAAATGCCAAAAAAATTAACTTGATCATTTCGAAGCGTTGGTTATGGTTCCTTGGGTCGTATTTGATGTCCCGGAGAAATATCATGCGATCCGGTACCAGATTCGTACCAAAGTGTCCGGCCTGGACCATGGCAGGCGATATTAGAGGCATGACTAGCGGAATTCCAGTTTAATTGCCATAAAATGCCAAAAAATGTAACTTGATCACTTAGAAGAGTTGGATATGGTTACTTGGGTCGTATTTGATGTCCCAGACCGATATCATGCGATCCGGTACCGGCTCCATACCAAGGTGTCCGGCCTGGACCATAGATGGTGATAATACAGGCACGACAGGCGGAATTCCAGTTTAATTGCCATAAAGTGTAACTTAATCATTTCGAAGCTTTGGTTATGGTTCCTTGGGTCATATTTGATGTCCCGAACAAATATCTTGCGATCTGGTACCGGCTCCGTACCAAGGAATCCGGCCTGGACCCTGCCAGGCTATAATACAAGCACGACTAGAAAAATTCCAGTTTAATTGCCATAAAATGCCAAAACATGTAACTTGATCATTTCGAAGCATTGTTTATGGTTCCTTGGGTCGTATTTGTTGTCCAGACAAATATCATGCGATCCGGAACCGGCTCCGTACCAAAGCGTCCGGCCTGGACCATGGCAGGCGATTATACAGGCACGATTGGCATAATTCCAGTTTAATTGGCATAAAATGCCAAAAAAATTAACTTGATCATTTTGAAGCGTTGGTTATGGTTCCTTGGGTCATACTTGATTTCCCGGAGAAATATCATATGATCCGGTACCGACTCAGTACCAAGGCGTCCCGCCTGGAATATGGCAGGCGATAATACAGGCACGGCTGGCGGAATTCCAGTTTAAATTCCATAAACTGCCAAAAAAATTAACTTGATCATTTTGAAGCATTAGTTATGGTTCCTTGGGTCGTATTTGATGTCCCGGAGAAATATCATGTGATCCGGTACCGGCACCGTACCAAGGCGTTCGGCCTGGACTATGGCAGGCTATAATACAGGCACGGCTGGCGGAATTCCAGTTTAAATTCCATAAACTGCCAAAAAAATTAACTTGATCATTTTGAAGCATTAGTTATGGTTCCTTGGGTCGTATTTGATGTCCCGGAGAAATATCATGTGATCCGGTACCGGCACCGTACCAAGGCGTTCGGCCTGGACTATGGCAGGCTATAATACAGGCACGGCTGGTGGAATTCCAGTTTAATTGCCATAAAATGCGAAAAAACCCTTTCGAAGAGTTGGTTATGGTTTCTTGGGTTGTATTTGATGTCCCAGAAAAATATCTTGCGATCCGGTACCAGATCCGCACCAAGGCATCCGGCATGGACCATGGATGGCGATAATACAGGCACGACTGATTGCATTCCAGTTAATTGCCATAAAATGCCATAAAATTTAACTTGATCATTTCGTAGCGTTGGTTATGGTTCCTTGGGTCATATTTGATGTCCCGAACAAATATCATGCGATCCGGTATAGGCTGCGTACGGAGGCGTCCGGCCTGGACCATGCCAGGCGGTAATACAGGCACGACTGGCGGAATTCAAATTTAATTGCCATAAAATGCCAAAAATTTAACTTGATCATTTTGAAGTGTTGGTTATGGTTCCTTGGGTCGTATTTGATTTCCCTGATAAATATCATGCGATCTGGTACCGGCTCTGTAGCAAGGCGTCCGCCCTGGACCATGGCAGGTGATAATACATGCACGATTAGCTAAATTCAAGTTTAATTGCTATAAAATTCCAAAAAATGTAACTTGATCATTTAGAAGCATTGGTTATGGTTCTCTAGGTCGTAATTGATGTCCTGGACAAATATCATGTGATCCAGTATCGGCTTTGTACCAAGGCGTCCGGACTGGACCATGGCAGGCGATAATACATGCACGACTGGCGGAATTCCAGTTTAATTGCTATAAAATGCCAAAAAATGTAACTTGATCATTTCGAAGCATTGGTTATGGTTCCTCGTGTCATATTTCATATCACGGACAATGTCGTGCGACTCGGTATTGGCACCGTACCAAGGCGTCCGGCTTGGACCATGGCAGGCGATAATACAGGCACGACTGTCGGAATTCCAAGTTAATTGCCATAAAATTCCAAAAAAATGTAACTTGATCTTTTCAGAGCATTGGTTATGGTTCTGTGGGTCGAATTTCATGTCCTGGAGAAACATCATGTGATCCAGTACCGGCTTTGTACCAAGGCATCCAGCCTGGACCATGGCAGGTGATAACAGAGGTACGACTGACCGAATTCCAGTTTAATTGCCATAAAATCCCAAAAAATGTAACTTGATCATTTCGAAGCGTTGGTTATGGTTCCTTGGGTCGTATTTGATGTCCACGACAAATATCATGCAATCCGGTACCGTCTCCGTACCAAGGCGTCCGGCCTGGACCATGGAAGGCGCTAATACAAGCACGACTGGCGGAATTATAGTTTAATTGCCATAAAATGCCAAAAATGTAACTTGATCATTCCGAAGCGTTGGTTATGGTTCCTTGGTTCAAANAGATCCGTACCAAGGCGTTCTGCCTGTACCATGGCAGGCGATAATACATGCACGACCGTCGGAATTCCAGTTTAATTGCCATAAAATGCCAAAAATATGTAACTTGATAATTTCAGAGCATTAGTTATGGTTCTGTGGGTCGTATTTGATGTCCTGGAAAAATATCATGCGATCCGGTACCAGCTCTGTGCCAAGGCATCCGGCCTGGACCATGGCAGGCAATAATAGAGGTAGGACTGACGGAATTCCAGTTTAATTGCCATAAAATGCCAAAAAATATAACTTGATCATTTCGAAGTGTTGGTTATGGTTCCTTGGGTCGTATTTGATGCCCAGGACAAATATCATGCGATGCGGTACCGGCTCCTTACCAAGGCGTCTAGCCTGGACCATGGCAGGCGCTAATACAGGCACGACTGGCGGAATTCCAGTTTAATTGCCATAAAATGCCAAAAAATGTAACTTGATCATTTCGAAGTGTATGTTATGGTTCCTTGGGTCATATTTAATGTCCCGGACAACAATCATGCGACCCGGTACCGGCTCCGTACCAAGGCGTCCGACATGTACCCAGGCACGCGATAATAAAAGGCACGACTATCGGAATTCCAGTTTTATTTCCATAAAATGCCAAAAATATGTAACTTGATCATTTCAGACGTTGGTTATGGTTCCGTTGGTTGTATTTGATGTCCTGGAGAAATATCATGTGATCCGGTACCGGCTAAGTACCACGGCGTCCGGCCTGGACCATGGCAGGCGAAAATACAGGCACGACTGGCGGAATTCCAGTTTAATTGTCATAAAATGCCAAAAGATGTAATGTGATAATTTCGAACTGTTGGTTATGGTTCCTTGGGTCGTATTTGATGTCTCGGAGAAATATCATGCGATCCGATATAGGATCTGTACCAAGGCGTCCGACCTGGACTATGACAGGCGATAATACAGGCACGACTGGCGGAATTGCAGTTTAATTGCCATAAAATGCCAAAAAATATAACCTGGTTATTTCGAAGCGTTGGTTATGGTTCCTTGGCTCGTATTACATGTCCCGAACAAATATCATGATATCCGGTACCGGCTCCATACCAAGGCGTCCGGCCTGGACCATGGCAGGCGATAATACAGGCACGACTAGTGGAATTCTAGTTTAATTGCCATATAATGCCAAAAGATGTAACTTGATCATTTCGAAGCGTTGGTTATGGTTCCTTGGGTCATATTTCATATTCCGAAAAATATCATGTGACCCGGTACCGGCTCCGTACCAAGGCGTCCGGCCTGTACCATAGCAGGCGATAATACAGGCACGATTGGCAGAATTCCACTATAATTGCCGTAAAATGCCAAAAAATGTAACTTGATCATTTCGAAGCGTTGGTTATAGTTCCTTGGGTCATATTTCATATCTAGGACAATATCATGCGACCCGGTACCAGCTCCGTACCAAGGCGTCCGGCCTGTACCATGGCACGCGATAATAAAAGGCACGACTATCGGAATTCCAGTTTAGTTTCCATAAAATGCCAAAAATATGTAACTTGATCATTTCAGAGCTTTGGTTGTGGTTCCGTGGGTCGTATTTGATGTTTTGGAGAAATATCATGCGATCCGATACCGACTACGTACCACGGTGTCCGGCCTGGATCATGGCAGGCAATAATACAAGCACGACTGGCGGAATTCCAGTTTAATTGCCATAAAATGCCAAAAGATGTAATTTGATCATTTCGAAGCGTTGGTTATGGTTCCTTGGGTCGTATTTGACGTTCTGGAGAAATATCATGCGATCCGATACAGGCTCCGTACCAAGGCGTCCGACCTGGACCATGGCAGGCGATAATACAGGCACGACTGGCGGAATTGCAGTTTAATTGCCATAAAATGCCAAAAATGTAACCTGGTAATTTCGAAGCGTTGGTTATGGTTCCTTGGCTCGTATTTGATGTCCCGGACAAATATCATGATATCCGGTACCGGCTCCATACCAAGGCGTCCGGCCTTGACCATGGCAGGCGATAATACATGCACCACTGGCGGAATTCCAGTTTAATTGCCATATAATGCCACAAAATGTAACTTGATCATTTCGAAGCGTTGGTTATGGTTCCTTGGGTCGTATTTGATGTCCCGGAGAAACATCATGTGATTCGGTACCGGCCCCGTACCAAGGCATCCGAGCTGGACTATGGCAGGCAATAATACAGGCACGGCTGGCGGAATTGCAGTTTAATTGCCATAAAATTCCAATAAATTTAACTTGATCATTTCGAAGCATTGGTTATGAATCCTTGGGTTGTATTTGATTTCCCGGACAAATATCATGTGATTTGGTACCGACTACATACCAAGGCGTCCGGCCTGGACCATAGAAGGCGATAATGCAGGCACGACTTGGCAGAATTCTAGTTTAATTTGTATAAAATGCGAAAAAGTGTAACTTGATCCTCTCGAAGAGTTGGTTATGGTTTCTGGGCTTTAATTTGATATCCCGGAAAAATTTCATGCAATCCGGTACTATATCCATACCAAGGCGTCCGGCCTGGACCATGTATGGCGATAATACAAGCACGACTGGCTGAATTCCGGTTTAATTGCCATAAAATGCCAAAAAATGTAACTTAATCACTTCGTAGCATTGGTTATTGTTCCTTGGGTCATATTTGATGTCCCGAACAAATATCATTTGATCCGGTATTGGCTCCGTACCAAGGCATCCGGACTTGACCATGGCAGACGATAATACATGCACGACTGGCGGAATTCCAGTTTAATTGCCATAAAATGCCAAATAATGTAACTTGATACTTTCGAAGCGTTGGTTATTGCTCCATGGGTCGTATTTGATGACCCAAACAAATATCATGCGATCCGGTACCGTCTCCGTACCAAGGCGTCCGGCCTGGACCATGGCGGGCGATAATACAGGCACGACTGGCGGAATTCCAGTTTAATTGCCATAAAATGCCAAAAAATGTAACTTGATCATTTTGAAGCGTTGGTTAAAGTTCCTTGGTTCGAATTTCATGTCTCGGTAAATATCATGAGATTTGGTACCGGTTCCATACCAAGGAGTCCGACCTGGACCATGGAGGGCGATAATACAGGCATCACTGGCGGAATTCAAGTATAATTGCCATAAAATGCCGAAAAATATAACTTGATCATTTTGAAGCGTTGGTGATGGTTCCTTGGGTCGTATTTATGTCCCGGACAAATATCATGCAACCCAGTACCGGCTCCGTACCAAGGAGTCCGGCTTGGACCATGGAAGGCGATAATACAGGCACGACTGGCGGAATTCCAGTTTAATTTCCATAAAATGCCAAAAAATGTAACTTGATCATTTCAAAGCATTGGTTATGGTTCCTTGGGTCGTATTTGACATTCTGGAGAAATATCATGTGATCCGGTACCGGCTCCGTACCAAGGCGTCCGGCCTGGACTATGGCGATAATATATGCACGACTGACGGAATTCCAGTTTAAAAGCCATAAAATGCCAAAAAATGTAATTTAATCATTTCGAAGTGTTGGGTATGGTTCCTTGGGTCGTATTTGATGTCCCAGAGAAATATCAAGTGATCCGATACCGGCTCCTTACCAAGGCGTCCGGTCTGGACCATAGCAGGCGATAATACAGCCACGACTGGCGGAATTCCAGTTTAATTGCCATAAAATTCCAAAAATATAACTTGATCCTTTCGAAAAGTTGGTTATGGTTTCTTGGGTTGTATTTGATGTCCCGAACAAATATCATGCGATCTGGTACCGGATCCGTACCAAGGCGTCCGACCTGGACCATGGATGGCGATAATATAGGTACGACTGGCTGAATTCCAGTTTAATTGCCATAAAATGCCAAAAATGTAACTTGATCATTTCGTAACGTTAGTCATGGTTCCTTGGGTCAAATTTGATGTCCCGGAAAAATATCATGCGATCTGATACAGGCTCCGTACCAAGGCGTCCGTTCTGGACCATGGCAGGCGATAATACAGGCATGACTGGCGGAATTCAAATTTAATTGCCATAAAATGCCAAAAAATGTAACTTGATCATTTCGTAACGTTAGTCATGGTTCCTTGGGTCGTATTTGATGTCCCGGAGAAATATCATGCGATCCGGTACCGGCTCCGTACCAAGATGTCCGGCCTGGATCATGGCAGGCGATAATACAGGCATGATTGGGGGAATTCAAGTTTAATTGCCATAAATTGCCAAAAATGTAACTTGATCATTTAGATGTGTTGGTTATGGTTCTTTGGGTCGTGTTTGATGTCCCGGACAAATCTCATGCGATCCAGTACCGGCTCCATACCAAGGCGTCAGTACTGGACCATGGCAGGCGATAATACATACACGACTTGCAAAATTCCAGTTTAATTGCCATAGAATGCCAAATAATGTAACTTGATCATTTCGAAGCGTTGGTTATGGTTACTTGGGTCGTATTTGATGTCCCGGAGAAATATCATGTGATCCGGTACCGGCTCCTTACCAAGGCATCCTTCCTGGACCATGGCAGGCGATAATACAGGCACGACTGGCGGAATTCCAATTTAATTGCCATAAAATTACAAAAAATGTAAATTTACCATTTCGAAACGTTTGTTATGGCTCCTAGTGTCGTATTTTATCTCTCGGACAAATATCATGAGATTTGGTACCGGCTCCGTACCGAGGAGTCGTACCTAGACCATGGCAGGCGATAATACATGCATGACTGGCGAAATTCAAGTTTAATTGCCATAAAATGCCAAAAAAAGTAACTTGATCATTTCGAAGCGTTGGTTATGGTTCCTTGGGTCATATTTTATGTCCTGGACAAATATCATGCAATTCAGTATCGGCTACGAACCACGGCGTCCGGCCTGGACCATGGCAGGCGATAATACATGCATGACTGGCGAAATTCAAGTTTAATTGCCATAAAATGCCAAAAAATGTAACTTAACCATTTCGAAGAGTTGGTTATGGTTCTTTGGGTTGTATTTGTTGTCCCGAAAAAATATCAAGCGATTCGGTATCGTCTCCATACCAAGGAGTCCGTCCTAGACCATGGCAGGCTATAATACAGGCACGACTGGCGGAATTCCAGTTTAATTGCCATAAAATGCCAAAAAATGTAACTTGATCATTTCGAAGCATTGGTTATGGTTCCTTGGGTCGTATTTGATGTCCTGGTCAAATATCATGCGACCCAGTACCAGCTCTGTACCAAGGCGTCTGGCTTGGACCATGGCAGGCGATAATACAGGCACGACTGATGAAATTCTAGTTTAATTGCCATAAAATGCCAAAAAAATGTAACTTGATCATTTTGAAGCATTTGTTATGATTACTTGGGTCTTATTTGATGTCCTGGAAAAATACCATGCTATCCGGTACCGGCTTCGTACCAAGGCGTCCGGCCTAGACCATGGCAGACGATAATACAGGCACGGCTGGCAGAATTCCAGTTTAATTGCCATAAAATTCCAAAAAAATGTAACTTAATCATTTCGAAGCAATGGTTATGGTTCCTTGGGTCGTATTTGCTGTCCCGGACCAATATCATGTGATTCGGTACTGGCAACGTACCAAGGCGTCCGACCTAGAACATGGTAGGGGATAATACAGGCACGACTTGGCGGAATTCCAGTATAATTGCCATAATATTCCAAAAAATGTAACTTGATCATTTCGAAGCGTTGGTTATGGTTTCTTGGGTCATATTTGATGTCCCGGTCAAATATCATCTGATACGGTACTGGCTTGGTACCAAGGCGTCCAGCCTGGACCATGGCAGGCGATAATACATTCACGACTAGCGGAATTCCAGTTTAATTGCCATAAAATGCCAAATATTGTAACTTGATTATTTTGAAGCGTTGGTTATGGTTCCTTGGGTCATATTTCATATCCCGAACAAATATCATGCGACCCGGTACTGGTTTTGTACCAAGGCGTCCGGCGTGGACTATGGCAGGCGATAATACTGGCACGACTGTCGGAATTCCAATTTAATTGCCATAAAATGCCAAAAAATGTAACTTGATCATTTCAAAGCGTTGGTTATGGTTCCTTGGGTCATATTTGATATCCCGGAAGAATATCATGAGATCTGGTACCGGCACCGTACCAAGGCATCCGGCCTGGACCATGGCAGGTGATAATACAGGCACGACTGGGGGAATTACAGTTTAATTACCATAAAATGCGAGAAAAAGTAACTTGATCATTTCAAAGTGTTGGTTATTGTTCCTTGTGTTGTATTTTATGTCCCGGACAAATATCATGCGATCCGTTACCGGCTCCATACCAAGGCGTCTGGACTGGACCATGGCAGGCGATAATACATGCACGACTGGCAGAATTCCAATTAAATTTCCATAAAATGCCAAACAATGTAACTTGATCAGTTCGAAGCGTTGGTTATGGTTCCTTGGGTCGTATTTGATGTTCCAGAAAAATATCATGCGATCCGGTAACGGCTCCGTACTAAGGAGTCCGGTCTGGACCATGGCAGGCGATAATACAGGCACGACTGGTGGAATTCCATTTAATTTCCATAAAATGAGAAAAAATTTAAATTGATCATTTCGAAGCATTGGTTATGGTTCCTTGTGTCATATTTGATGTCTCGGACAAATATCATGAGATTTGGTACAGGCTCCGTATCGAGGAGTCCGACCTGGACCATGGCAGGCGATAATACATGCATGACTGGCGGAATTCAAGTTTAATTGCCATAAAATGCCAAAAAAAGTAACATGATCATTTTGAAGCGTTGGTTATGGTTCCTTGGGTGATATTTGATGTCGGATAAATATCATGCGATTCGGTACCGGCTACGTACCACGGCGTCCGGCCTGGACCATGGAAGTTGATAAAAAAGACACGACTGACGGAATTCCAAATTAATTGCCATAAAATGTCAAAAAATGTAACTTGACCATTTCGAAGTGTTTGTTATGGTTACTTGGGTTGTATTAGATGTCCTGAAAAAATATCATGCGATCCGGTATCGGCTCCATACCAAGGTATCCGGCCTGGACCATGGATGGCGATAATACAAGCACGACTGCTGGAATTCTAATTTAATTGCCACAAAATTCCAAAAAATGTAACTTGATCATTTCGAAGCGTTGGTTATGGTTCCTTGGGTCGTATTTGATGTCCCGGAGAAATATCATGTGACCCGGTACCGGATCCGTACCAAGGCGTCCGGTCTGGACCATCGCAGGCGATAATATAGTCACGACTGGCAGAATTCCAGTTTAATTGCTATAAAATGCCAAAAAATGTAACTTGATCATTTCGAAGTGTTGGTTATGGTTCCTTGGGTCGTATTTGATGTCCCGGAGAAATATCATGTGACCCGGTACCGGATCCGTACCAAGGCGTCCGGTCTGGACCATCGCAGGCGATAATATAGTCACGACTGGCAGAATTCCAGTTTAATTGCTATAAAATGCCAAAAAATGTAACTTGATCATTTCGAAGTGTTGGTTATGGTTCTTTTGGGTCGTATTTAATGTCCCTGACAAATATCATGATATCCGGTACCGGCTCCGTACCAAGGCGTCCAGTCTGGACCATGGTAGGCGATAATACAGGCACGACTTGGCGGATTTCTAGTATAATTGCCATAAAATTAAAAAAAATGTAACTTGATCATTTCGAAGCAATGGTTATGGTTCCTTGGGTCGTATTTTATGTCTCGGACCAATATCATGTGATTCGGTACCGGCTACTGACCAAGGCGTCAGGCATGGTACATGGTAGGCGATAATACAGGCACGACTTGGCGGATTTCTAGTATAATTGCCATAAAATTAAAAAAAATGTAACTTGATCCTTTCGAAGAGTTGGTTATGGTTTCTTGGGTTGTATTTGATGTCCCGGAAAAATATGATGCTGTCCGGTACTAGCTCTGTACCAAGGCATCTCACCTGGACCATTGCAGGCGATAATACAGGCACGACTGGCAGATTCCAATTTAATAGCCATAAAATGCTAAAAAATGTAACTTGATCATTTCCAAGCGTTGTGGTTCCTTGGGTCGTATTTGATGTCCCGGAGAAATATCATGCGATCCGGTACCGGCTCCATACAAAGGCGTCCGGCCTAGACCATGGCAGGCGATAATACATGCACGACTGGCGGAATTCTAATTTAATTGCCATAAAATGCCAAAAAATGTAATTTGATCATTTCGAAGCGTTGGTTATGGTTCCTTGGGTCGTATCTGATGTCCTATAGAAATTTCATGCTATCCGGTACCGGCTCCGTACCAAGGCGTCCGGCCTGGACTATGGCAGGCGATAATACAGGCACGGCTAGCGGAATTCCAGTTTAATTGCCATAAAATTCCAAAAAATGTAACTTGATCATTACGAAGCGTTGGTTAGGAATCCTTGGGTTGTGTTTGATGTCCCGGACAAATATCATGCGATTCGGTATCGGCTAGGTACCAACGCATCCGGCCTGGACCATGGAAGGCGATAATGCAGGCACGAATTGGCATAATTCTAGTTTAATTGCGATAAAATGCAAAAAAATGTAACTTGATCCTTTTGAAGAGTTGGTTATGGTTTCTTGGGTTGTATTTGATGTCTCGGATAAATATCATGCGATCCGGTACCGGATCCTTACCAAGGCGTCCGGCCTGGACCATGGATGGCGATAATACATGCACGACTGGCTGAATTCCAGTTTAATTGCCATAAAATGCCAAAAAATGTAACTTGGTCATTTTGTAGCGTTGGTTATGGTTCATTGGTTCATATTTGATTTCTCGAAAAAATATCATGCGATTCGGTACCGGCTCCGTACCAAGGCGTCCGGCCTGGACCATGGCAGGCGATAATACAGGCACGACTTGCAGAATTCCATCTTAATTGCCATACAATGCCAAAATATGTAACTTGATCATTTCGAAGCATTGGTTATGGTTCCTTGGGTCGTATTTGATGTCCCGGAGAACTATCATGCAATTTGGTACCGGCTCCATACCAAGGCGTCCGGCCTGGACCATGGCAGGCAATAATAAAGGCACCACTGATGGAATTCCAGTTTAATTTCCATAAAATGCCAAAAAATGTAACTTGACGATTTGAAAAAGTTGGTTATCATTCCTTGAGTTGTATTTGATATCCCGAAAAAATATCATGCGATCCGGTACTGGCTCCATACCAAGGCGTCCGGCCTGGACCATGGATTGCGAAAATACAGGCACGACTGGCGGAATTCTAGTTTAATAGCCATAAATTGTCAAAAAATGTAACTTGATCATTTCGTAGAGTTGGTTATGGTTCCTTGGGTCGTATTTGATGTCCCTGAAAAATATCATGCTCTCCGGTACCGACTTCGTACCAAGGCGTCCAGTCTGGACCATGGTAGGCGATAATACAGGCATGACTGGCAGAATTGCAGTTTAATTGCCATAAAATGCCAAAAAATGTAACTTGATCATTTCGAAGTGTTGCTTATGGTTCCTTGGGTCGTATTTGATGTCGCGGAGAAATATCATGCGATCCAGTACCAGCTCCTTACCAAGGCTTCCGGCATGGACTATGACAGGCGATAATACAGGCACGGCTGGCGGAATTCCAGTTTAATTGCCATAACATTCCAAAAAATGTAACTTGATCATTTCGAAGCAATGGTTATGGTTCCATGGGTCGTATTTGAAGTCCCGGAAAAATATCATGTGATTCGGTACCGGCCAGGTACCAAGGCGTCCGGCCTAGAATATGGTAGGCGATAATACAGGCATGACATGGCGGAATTCCAGTATAATTGCCATAAAATTCCAAAAAATGTAACTTTATCCTTTCGAAGAGTTGGTTATGGTTTCATGGGTTGTATTTGATGTCCCGGACGAATATCATGCGGTCCAGTACCGGCTCCGTACCAAGGCATCCGACCTGGAGCATGGCAGGCGATAATACAGGCACGACTGACGGAATTCCAATTTAATAGCCATAAAATGCCAAAAAATGTAACTTGATCATTTCCAAGCTTTGTTTATGGTTCCCTAGGTCGTATTTGATGTCCCGAAGAAATATCATGTGATCCGGTACCGGCTCCATACCAAGGCGTCCGGCCTGGACCATGGCAGGCGATTATACCGGCACGATTGGCGGACTTCTAGTTTAATTGCCATAAAATGCCAAAAAATGTAATTTGATTATTTCGAAGCGTTGGTTATGGTTCCTTGGGTCGTATTTTCTGTCCTGGAGAAATTTCATGCTATCCGGTACCGACTCCGTACCAAGGCGTCCGGTTTTGACCGTGGCAGGCGATAATACATGCACGACTAGCGGAATTCCAGTTTAATTGCCATAAAATGCCAAAAAATGTAAGTTGATCATTTCGAAGTGTTGGTTATGGTTCCTTGGGTAGTATTTGATGTCCCGCAAAAATATCATGTGACCCGATCCCGGCTCCGTACCAAGGCGTCCGTCCTGGACCATGGCAGGCGATAATACAGGCACGATGGCGGAATTCCAGTTTAATTGCCATAAAA